>JAOBYE010714335.1:0-10930 GCA_025403585.1 Parazoanthus swiftii
CTCCAAGAAAGAGTGAAGTGTTGGAAACGTTTGCCATTTTAGTTTCATTGATCTTAATCTGGTGTATCGTTTAAGGTCCAACAAATCTAGAAACATGTCGACTATTAAAGGTATGCCCTCAGAATGTCAAATGTTTGCTAAATTAACTTTTAAACGTGATGTTCGATGTCCCACGTGCAACGATCAAGCAGGGGACTTTAATTTATTTGTATCGCAAATCAGTTATTTGATTAAGGTTTTGACTTACTAGCAAGTTTTGTTTTTTGTTCAATGTTTAGAAAATGACCAAAGCACTAAACGTATATTTATTGGAGGATTATGTGGAAACATCAAAGAAAATGAACTGAGGTAGGAAAAATCAATGTACTGATATATATGCAGTAACTTATGCACTTATCAAGGTTAAGCTGGGGGGGAGGGCATAGGTCGGGCGTTTGAACTCAGACAAGAACTTCTGTTCAAATTCCTCACACTGAGAAAACGTTATCAATTTAATAGGTGTCTTATTCCCTGTAAAAAGTGGACAAAAATCTATAAAAACATTCACATTTCCCCACCAGGGGCAGTTAAATGCTGTCAAATCCCCACATATATCTGGCCTCCTTGCTCTTGCTTAACACTAGCTGATAGGTGCATTACAATTTAGATGTAATGATGTATTTAGTACTGGATTGCTGACTGGACCAGTCCAGGAGACACAAGTACTACTGTTCAAAGTAGATTGTAGAGAACCCAATATAGCTGCTGCCATGAGAGTGTCAGATATTTTCAACTTTTATTGTAACATACAGACCACTTTCTAAATATGTCTCAGTTGGCATAAATAAAAACATCATTTTCAGGTCAAATTCCAAGTTGTCATACATTTTCTGTACCGTATTTCTTGACTCAGAGTTTATATCCATGGTCACTGGGGTGAGCTAGGAAAGTGGTGAATACAGCTGGTGTCTGGTGTATTTTGCATATTGCAGAAGGTTGACTGTCAGGGCTGTTTCCAGTGCCATTAATTACATATCAGAAACTTTCAAAACAAAGTTCTACACATCAGTTAGCACATCCAATGTCTCATTCAGCTGTGCGACTCGCTCTGCACTTCTAAGTACTGTTTTTGTCAGCGAGAGCTTGGATGCAAAGTAAAGGTGGCCAGTCATGTTTTCATTGAACTCAAGTTGCACTGAACATTGCCTCAACAGGGACAGATTTAAATCATTTGGACAAGTTTCTTCAGTTGAGATTGTTAGCAGAAGAGATGAGCAAGGTTTGATTATATCAATGATAGCATTACAGGGCTCGATTTTAAGGAAAATTTCTTTTTGTACAAGGGGCAACCAAGATTAATTTTTCAGTCTTCCCTCTAAAGTTGAGATCGTCCTAAATAAAAGTGACTCAAACAGCTGTAATAGGTGTTTCAGCGTGTTTTATACTTTTTTTTCATTTGAATTTTTAACTAGAAGTAAGGCCAAACCAAATTTATTTGAAACATATATCAATCGGTTGGTTCTAGTCATCCAAAGGATGACTAAGCTACTACTCTTGGTTGTCCCACGAAATTTCAGTCGTCTCTGACGACAGGTCGACTGTAAAAATCGAGCCCTGCATTATGTATTCTGAACTCCAGTGGTGTTCTGTGTAACTTCTTCTTACCGTATTTGACTGAGGAAGTGCCCAGTACCCTTAAGCAATAAATCAAGCAAAAATTTGGGGGTTGGCATGAGTAAGTTTTGAAAGGTCATTTTCACAATAGTTACCCCTTTTGATAACCCCAAACAATAAAAATTTAAGTGAACAAATGCAGGAATTAACCTTCAACAGTTGATATATATATTTATTCTCTCTCAAGATTTCAGTTTTTACAATGTTTCGATTCATAGTTAGCAAATGTCCATTTTGCAATTGTCACTTATCGAGTGGCCAAGTATTTACAGTAAATCTAGCCTGCGCTGCAGACACTCTGTACCTCTGTACTTTATCAATGGTTGAAAGAGCTTGGGCCAGCTACCACATAGGCTATAGTTAACCCTTTCAGCCCCAGGCAATTTATCAACATCTAACTTCTCCTCACAAAACTCAAACAAAATTATATAACAGGTAATGAGAAATAAGGAATTGATCAAGTAGAATTAGCTGTTGAAGTTGAAAAGCCAAATTCTCCCAAACTGCTTATATAGAAAGAGTGGAGCTCAGTTGGGAGAATTTACCATCACACCGTTTGTCGTGTTTGGAGCTTAAAGGGTTAACCACAGTTGGTTGCAAACACAAATGACAACTCTCTGCACTCAATTTTTCCAAAGTCCATCAAATTCGATGTCCAAATCATCACCTTCATCATCAAATATATATTAAAAAACCATAAAAATAATACATAAACTTGATCTATTGACTACTGTATTATGAAAACAAAGCTTTGTTTGTGATTTATTGCTGTTTATGTCGGTATGCTTTTGTTAAAAAAAAGCTTTGTCACATCCTTTGTGCAGGCTTCTTTTATTGTCAGTTTCAGTCGTGTCAATTTGGCACCAAATGAATGCAAATTTTATCACTATTCTCCAAGGCCAAATTTTTGCTTCTGCATGCAGTTTGTTTTCATTGTTACAAAATAGTTAAAGAATGAAAGGTGCAAAGCTGTTTAAAAGCTAGAAGCAAGAAATAAGCAATTATTGCAATTGCGACCACAAAGAGCAAAGTGTAATCAACTCATTGGATGCAGTCATTATCATGCCACATGATGGCAAAAAGTGAGAGTAAATACCTGTGTGAATGATTCTTTCTTGAATACATTTTATTGTAAAAAGGATATTTTAATTGTCAGACATTGATGAAACAACCTTTTGCAATGCTTTTGAAGTGGCATTAAACAAGAAATATTTTGGACTTGCTGCAGTTACAACAGTGACGACCTATATGAAGAGAATTTTACCATGATTAATTTCTTCCATAAATACCCCATGCACGAACTTGAATTTTATGAAGAGGGGGGTGGGCACTTACCCAAGCATAACCTTATTATTTTATGTTCCATCAGTGGTATAAATTAGTCTACTGTTATTACATGTTCTAAAATTCAATAACTGTACTGTAAATTCATTTGGTGTATGATTTACCGATATGTAGGAAGTCCAATAAAGACATTTGCATATGTTGATCTTGGAACATCTGATGCACAGCTAAAGAAATGTAAGTACTTGTATGGTAGTCACTGCAGCTGCAGTTTTTATAAGTGCCATGACCCATTATTGGGCCAACTTTGAACTGTAAGGAAGTAACATGTAGTGATTGTAAAATGAAAGTTCTAAGATAACTGTCTTATTTTAGTGATGATTCATTTGGTACACGTACATGTAGTTGAACTTGATTCATTGGAGTAATGTGATTGACTTTCTTTCCAAAAAAGTTTGTAATGCATGAACATGCCTGACTGTTTACATATTATAGCCCAGTTTCATCTTAAGTTTGCAGTTGCTGCTGATCACAATGACTGCACACTCGTTTACTCAACGTTAGCCTCGACATCATGTTAAATATTCATTAGTACCAATGTCGATATAAGCTATTTACAACTCTGTGTATTATTGGAGGCTCGGACTTCTCATCCTTCTCGCTGGTATTTGTGTATATTCGACTCCAAGTCAAGGCTAACACTGAGTAAAAGAGTCTGTAGTCATTGTTATCAGCGGTAACTTTGAATATGAAACTGGACTATTGGCTTGCTTGCTCTTTTCATAAGCTCGTTTTATTTAGTCTTTTCAATAAAGTGTTTTTTAAGTAATTTTTAAACTTTTGAATTTGCTAAAAGTGGTTTTCAGAAAAGTAATTTTTGGCTAATTTGCCAGGTGTTTCATTGCTGAACAACACAAAGTGGAAGGGAAGTCAGGTGAAAGTTCAGCTAGCAAAAGAAGACTTTCTCAAAAGGTAGGGTGTGCTAATGTCATCCACTACTCTATGCTCTGATATTCAGTCATTGAGAGTATGCATGGAGATACAATTTGTGGATTCAAGTATTGAAAAAAGACAGTCAAAGATATTTTCAACCTGAGTTGACATATTTCTAAGTGGCCATGTATATAGATATTTTTAAACTAGATGAAAAAACATAAAAATGTGAGCACAGTGAAACACAAATAGTTGCACGGAAGGAAAACTGTTATCAAACACAAGTGTTTTGTTATCATACTTAAACATATGTTATGCTGGTTATTCATCTAGTCAGAGTACCTGAACAAATGAAGACTTATCCTTTGGCAAATTCATATTAAACAAGAAATCTAGCCCTCACAGCTGTCTCTTGTGACCCTGTGGCTATGTGTTTCAACAATTATTGACAAATCTTGATCACCTCGCTGTGAGAAAATTGATGCTAAAAACATTTTTTAAATTTATTTTTTGATATTGTGCAGACTGAAGAGAGAGCGGAAGGAGGCTGAAAGTTCCAACTGTGAAAAGTTGCAGTCTGAAGACATCACAGAGAAGCTTCTGATACCCAACCAGAGGGAGAAACCCTCTTTGTCTGGGACACCTGTGCTTCAGAAGGGAACAACACCTGTACTTGCTGGGGCCGTACCCGGGACACCTGTGCCAGGAAAGAGAAACTGGGTTGTCAGCAAGTTCAGCCGGGTTCTTCCAATCGTTTATCTACGCCGGAGAGATAACAGAAAGGTTGCCAAGTTTGACCCTAGTAAGACTGCTCACAATATTAAGCGGCTTAAGTGTGAAGACGACCAAGTCTCTTGCACAGAGCTTACGTGGAGCCTTGAAGACAAGAATTGTATGAAGTCGCATTCCCTTAACCATTCAAGATGGGAGAGACGTCAAGTTAATCCTTGTGTTACAAATTCAGGAATAAAAAGTAAGACCAAAATTGATAGACTTGCCGAAACTCACCGAGATAAGAACAAGTGTTTGGACAAAGAACCTGAAGAAAAACTGAAAGTAAAGAAAAGGAAATTGCTGGAAACAGGCGATGCCAATGTAGTAGAAACGTCTCCAGAATCTCTTTTTTTAAAAGGCCGTTCTAAAGACCAAAATCCGCAACGAAATACAAAGAAAGTTGCGAATCTTACTACTACTAAGTTCTCAGATTCTGAGACTTCAAGCTTAACATCTACTGGTGTTTGTGACGTGAACTTTAAGGAAAGTAATAAACTAGTCCAGTTTAGTGGAACCTGCAGAACCATTGACTCTTCAAACACAACGGACGATAGCTGTAGCAATAGCACATCAGGGGAAAGTGACTTGGAATCGGTACCTGCGGAAAAGCGAAGTGAAATGTTAACGAAAGAGTTGGAGAAGAAACGGGAGATAAATGGTACTGAAGCGTGTTTTGATTCTGTTGGTTCGACGATTGACAATCGTGTTGATAGATCTGAAGAGAAAAGCGCTATGGGTTCGACTAGCGGCAATAGTGTTGATAAATCTGAAGAACAAAGCGTTGCAGATTTGTCTAGTGGCAATTGTGTTGATGAATCTGAAGAGGAAAGTGCCGTGGACTCGTCTAGTGATATAAGTGTTGATAAATCTGAAGAGGAAAGTGCTGTGGATTCGTCTGGTGACAACAGTGTTGATCAATCTGAAGAGGAAAGTGTTGTGGATTCATCTAGTGACATCAGTGTTGATAGTTCTGAAGAGGAAAGTGCTGTGGATTCGTCTAGTGACAGCAGTGTTGATAGCTTTGAAGATGGAAGTACTGTGCATTCGAATATGGACAATTGTTTTGAGAGCTCTGAAAAGGAAAGTGATGTTGAAAATAGTTCGACTTCAAGATGGACTAACAACGGAAAGACCGTCGAGACAAACGAAAAACAGCTAAACATTGATGCGACTGGACGTCAATCACATAAAGATAAGAATAACAATGAAAAAGATAAAGGAAAAAGAAAAAATAGTGCTTGTAATCGGGCTAGTGAAAGTTTAGCGTCAGACAATGAAACCGGATTTATTGGTAGCATTGGTAAAAAACAGCTCGATTCCAATGAAAGAAGACTAGATGCTTTGAAAGAAAGGCAAAAATCTGCCAACTCGAGGAAGTCTCTTGTCCATCTTGCTCTACAGAATCTGGACAGCAATAGCTCGGGACAATACGTGAAAAGGGGACATATTGTGTTTGATGAAGATCCTTATGGAAGACAAGTGGATGAGGGATCGAAGGAAGAGTCTGCTGAGAATTGCGAATCATCCCGTCTTCTGTCCAACAAAAAGGTATTCGCGTGTGCTGTGTATCCCTAGTTTTAATCTGTGGAGAATGATATAAAGTGCTGTTCATGTACATAAAAGATCAGGTAGTTGGCTATGATACTTGCTATTGCTTAATGCTATAAGAGTTAAGCGACCAAACAGGCCTTTTGCAGCGAGAGGTCACATGGCACAAAATGCGCCATACTGGAGGGCAAAAGAATGTGCAAGACTCCAAAACAAATTACAGTTAACTAGAAAAGTGTGATTTTTTCTTTGTTTTACATTTCCCAGTGGAGTCTTACACATTCTTTTGCCATCCAGTATGGCGTATTTTGTACCATGTAATCTCTAGCTGCAAAAGGCCTGTTCGGATGAGGTTTTGTTTAACTCTTGTGCGCGCGGTCAAACGAGGATGAGAGTTGTACGAGAGTTGAGTGACTAGATTTGGATGAGAATTTTGTTTAACTCTCGTGCTCGCGATCAAACGAGGATGATAGTTGTACGAGAGTTGAGTGACTAGATTTGGATGAGAATTTTGTTTAACTCTCGTGCGCGCGGTCAAACGAGGATGATAGTTGTACGAGAGTTGAGTGACCAGATTTGAATGAGAATTTTGTTTAACTGTCGTGCTCGCGATCAAACGAGGATGAAAGTCGTATGACAGTTAAAAAAGAGTCGCTCAATAAACGTGTGAAACTCGCAAATCTCATCAAAATGTCCAGAGTTGGCGAGAGCTCTCAAGGGTTGATGACTGTTTACGTGAGTTGGCAGTCAAACGAAAGTAAGTGGTTGACCTCTCATATGTTTTCGTGTTTGCTTGCAACCTCGATCCCAGGGCTTTACCCTGAAAAGTTGGACCACTTATTAGGGAAAAGCCCTGGGATCGAGGTTGTCTCGTTTGACCCCGGCTTCAGCCGAACCCTAACCTTGTTCTCCCAATAAATCGAAAAAAAGGTCGACCAAGCTCGCAAACTTGCAAAAACCAGGGAAAAACACAAGAGAAGAGAATTTTGAACACGCTAGGTTTCCGTATCTTCCTTTTTCGTCCTCTGTGAAGGGTCAGCTGTAGTTCTGGTCCAAAAAAGTTACACACTTCACACTTTTGCTGTAAAAATTTGATTTCAAGACGCCATTGTGTCGCGCTGCCTCGCACACATGCGCAGTTGTTATTCCGACAAGTCTATCCGTGTTAGTATGTGGACTTGAAAGATGCATGAAGCCATCACGCGAACGTGTGTTGTGAGGCAATGGATATAAGTTATTTTAGGACTGTGGTTAAGTTTAAGCTTAATAATTTGTTGAGACACTTGTGAATAGAAATACAGCGGTCGTAGTGCTATTTTACAGCCGACAGTTCTTTTTGGTCGTGTTTTTATTATTACACAGTATAAATCGTTTTTTGAAATAGCTGTAGATCATTCCCAATATTGAGTATGTTGTCACGTGCCTCTTGTCAGATCTCGGGCTCGCAGGCAGCGTCTTGGCTCGGTTTTGAAAGCGATGAGAGTGATGGAGAGCACAGCAGCGAAGATGGAAATGAAGATATGTTTTCACTTAAACCACAGTTCGAAGGAAAGGCTGGTGAACGGGTGAGTATTAGAGTAGGCGAGTGTTGTAGAGCACTTCATCTTATCACATTCATTATAGGTGAGTGTGGGCTAGATACAGGCAGCTATGTATAAGCGGGGATGGATCTAGACATTTAAGAAGTGCAGGGCCGGAACCTGAAATTCTGTAAAGCGGGGGCCAAAAAAGGGTGTCTGTGCGCCAAAGGATAAATTTTCATTCCTTTTCCTATTAAACAGTTGCAAGAATTCCAAAAAATTCCGACAGGGGGTTTTCAGGGACGATGCCAGGAGTTTGTAAGGGGTTCAGAATTTTGTTGGCCGAAGGGTAATCTGAGATGATTTTTTGTTGTGATTTCAAGTCGAACTGTTTTGTTAGTATTGCAACTCTTGATTGCTTTTCTGGTTGACTGAAATATAACAGAAGCTAAAGAAAGTGGCAAAATGATTCCAGTTAACCCCTTTTCCAAAACGAGATAACTTTGGTGTGATAAAAAACAAACTGGACACTTTGGAAATATGATTTGATTTGCAGTTGTTTAGACTTCAGAAGTCGTTTGGGAGCGATCAGCGGTTTCAGATGGACAAACGATTTTTGGAAAGCGACGATGAATCAGAAGACGAACAAGTTGAGCCATCTGTAAGAGACGCGGACGAGATGGGGGAGGAAGGAGATGCTATCAGTAGACAACTTGCTGAGGAGCGGAGCAGGTCGCTTGCAGTGTTACAAAAAGTGTTGGGGAGAAATGTGAGTTTAAACAACACCAGAGCAACAGAGGATCAGAAGGCTAAGAGGTAAATTGTGCTATAGATTGCACAAGCTTTCTCCCCGAGAACGTAAATATTCTTACTTGAATCAGTCCTTTTGTCTGGAGGCAGCAGTGCTCAGTCAGCTGGCACTAGTACCCGGATTTCAAGTTCTGTCCCAGTCCCAACTCCGACCTGTGGTACCGATATACGTCAACAAAGCTCACAAACAATAGTCCATTTCCGAGTTACGCTCCACTGCCGACAAACAATAGCATCGAGTCGAGGCCAAGTGCTCAAAGATATAACAAATGTATGAAAAATGAGCACCTAGCCTCGACTTGAAGCTTTTGTTTGTGAGCAGTGGAGCGTAATTCGGAAATGGGCTATTACTGGACGAGGTTGAGCAAAGCAACGTATCAATCGATATGCACGTGTCCTTGTTACGGCCACAGCTGTCATTGTCTGTGTAATATTGTCATTTTTTCTCGTTTCCCTACGTTACAGTATCTCGTTTATTTTCCATGCTTATCATTGTCTCTGTTTTCTCTTCCCGTATCTTTGCGTGATACAGATCGGCGGGTGAAAATTGACTCTTTTCCTTTATTGTTATGGTAAATCATATGTAAGAGACTTAGTATGAGAAATGCAATAGCTTCAACAAATACTCAACGAAGCTTCGAGCCTTTAAATGATTTCCCGAGGGGGACTCCCCCTAAAAAGTTGGGGGTGCTCGTCCTAGCTTTTAGGGTTTAAAATTCTGGGTCTTGCTATCTTACGCGATTGCTATCTTTTAGGGTTTCATATGAAGCCGACCAGCTGTAACTCCCGGTGAAATCACCTCTCAGAATCGCGAGAGACCGTCCATGCAGAAACATAGAATTTATTGACAACGTTTGCAAAAAGCGTTTCAGAGTGCATTCCTTTTTAAGAACCGCGCCCTAATTGCTGTCTTTGAGGGTTAAATATATTTCCTCTGACAGGCACTCCCAACTTTTTTAGGGTGAGTCCCCCGGGAATATTTTGAAACATCGGGAGTTCGAGGTATCGGGAGTAAATAAGTGACAAAATGTCTTGAAAGGAGAATGGATTTAGTTCAAGTTAGCGGGCGGTTTGAGTTATCGAAAGTCAAATGCGTGATTTATCTCTCCTTAGTGAGTTTGGTTCCCTTCACTACGATCCCACCCGCAAAGACCACAAACAGTTTGAGGAAAAAGTGCCAAACAATAAAAGTGTAAAAGATCCTGAACCTCCTATAACGACAGAGCCTCGACTCGAGGACGAGGCGGGTGGACCTCAAGTGACTTCAGACAGGTTCTACGATGTCAACACGTCATCGCTGGCCGATATGTTTGGTGGGAAAGGAGAAGTGGCCGACAAGGTCAGTGACAGTGTTCGCACGGGTCGTGGAAAACCTGGAAAGTCGTGGAATTTTACAGATTCGTTTTCCAGGCCTGGAAAATCATAGAATTTTGATTTGGGCCATGGAAAGTCATGGAAAATGAAAGTTACCCTATAAAACATGGGTTTAGTTAACTCAAATGAGTGAGAGAAAACAGAACTGACTCGTAAGATTTCACTTACAGAAAGCTAGATTCCAGTGATATAAGAGGTATAGGTAAATACATATTAGTACTTTCTCAAGACCAACTATTTTCTCTCTTGAAAATATTTACCATGCTGGAAAAATGTAACACAAGAGTAACTTTTCATCGTAAGTGTTTGATCAGTTTAACTGTCCATGATTAACCGTAAACAGAGAAAAAATCAGAGAAAAACAGACACTGAAACTGAGAAAAGCAGGTACAGGCAGAAATAGTCGGACAGACAGACAGACAGACAGACATACATACATACATACATACAGGTCCTGGTTGTTCAAAGGGTTGATAAATTCATCATGCGGAAAAATCCCTATCCAGCGGATAAAAAGTACGCGTTCTTATTTTTGATTGGATTGAACAATTTTTTTTTTCACTGGATAGAGATCAGCCAGGTCACGAATGACAACAAGACACTGAGACAATCAGGCAGCCAAGAAAGAAGTCCACTAGTCATTCACTGGAAGTACTAGTAATCGACCTCGTACTATCCGTTTTTCTTCTCAGCAACAAACTCCTTTCACATTCCTGTCTCAAGAAGAAACCGCTGACTCTTGTGAGCCTTCAGTAGAAACGCAGCAGGAGTCTCAAATGAAAACACTCGGTCCCAGGACCTGGGCGTCACAGATGTTGCCATATGATAGCAGTGATGATGAAAATGATGACGGCAGGGCTGATGATGGCGGTGATGATGCAGCGATGGCTAGTGATGAGAACAGGCAGGATATTACGCCGAAAACTGAACTGTTCTTTTTTCATGCAGATGATCCACATCTTTCAAATCGACTCGATGGTAAGTTTGCATTTTGGTAGCCCTTTGGTGCTGTTCATTACTTATGCCGGGGGTAA
>JAOBYE010714346.1:0-10930 GCA_025403585.1 Parazoanthus swiftii
AGGGGGGTCATAGGGCAGCCTATTACCAGAACAGGTATCTTTGCTATTGGAGTTTCGACACAAAACGAGGATTTTTCGGTCCGAAACTGGCCCTAATTTTAGATTGGAACTTACAATGTTTTTTGGTAGCACCAGCCAGGAGCGGATCCAGAACGTCCGGAAAGGTATCTGTGCCCAAAAATACATTTTCCAGTGTTTTTTTTGCCTTTTAAACGTTCTCAAAATTGTCGAGAAAAGAAGGGACCCAGGCCCTTCTCCTAAATCCACCCCGCGAACTTGTGGCAAAAGAAGAGCAAGGAAAAACACAAACGATACAAAACAAGAAAACATTTCACTGAAGCACTACACATCTTCAAAGGGAATCGTACACAGAAAATAAAAGGCAGAACACAAGTTGTACAACAAAAATATGATTGAAGTCACATTAGCTCAAAGAAGAATATCAAAAAGTAGATTCCTTTAACGACTCAGCTACAACATGGTAGGAAACAAAGCACACAACTGGCACATACAAGACGCTTAAACATTTCTGTGCAGCATGACTATTTCAACACTATAGACTTGCCTACTTCAACAACACTTATACCACATAATAGATAATACTCTTTCTACATATAGTAGCAAATGGATGTAAATACTTTTTACACTTTTACTCCATAAATTTAGAGGTTTGTGAATATCGTATAAAAGGAATGCTGTATCTTCCAGTTAGAGTTCTAATGGTATATTAACACAGTTATTATTATTAACATTATTATCATTATCATTATCTTTATCTTTATAGTTATTATAATCATCATACAACCCAACTGTTTGCACTTAGTATGTGAATAAATGATACTTATGCCGGACGTATTTTAATACAAATGTCATGTGTCAGAGAGAAAAAGAGACACATACTTAAGAGTAAAGATTGGTTTTCACAGTACACTACAGCCAACAGAATACAACTATGGCACAATGGAATCAAAGGCAGAACTTTACGGCCAAGTGAAATTAAAGTGACAGCAGCAAAAATGGAAGCCATATTTATGGTGCTGTATTTAAAAATGTTTCCAGTTCACAAGCACTGATTTCATACTCATCGAAAGATTCTGATGTTGTCTTGAAAAATTATGCATAGATAATTAGTTTTCACCTTTATTTTTAGATAAGCAAAATCACTAGAGCAACAAAAATATGATTGCAGATTTTACTGTGTTATTGCAAAGACTTTAAGTACCAAAATATAAATTCAAGGATTCTTATACACTGAGTAACAAAAATCAAACTCGAGGATTTTTTAAGGACTGTAAGAACTAAAACCAGCTGTCACACTGCTCTGAATTTTTCCATTCCCTTGCATACTGAAGTTGTAAAACCAAATCAGAATGGCCAGTTGTGTACTGCTAACAACAACAAGGCTTCATCGTGCAACGTTTCTAAAAGTTCTGGTTAATTTGGTTACATACAGCTCCTCATTTCTTACTTAACTGAACAAAGTTCTCAAGCAAAATATTTTCCAATTAAGTCTAAAAAGGCCAAGCTGGGGCGTCAAATGAACCCCGAACCTGCAATAACTTTTAATTTGGTTACGGACAAAAGTTCACCATTTAGCACATAAACAGCTTTGGGATGGCAAACTACTTTTCATGACAACAGTTAAGTTTCAACTAAGAACTGTTGCAGTGGCAATGTTCAGTCATTCCCGAACATGTCCACCATCTTGGATGCCACCTTGTACTGTTTCAAAAGATTTTTTTTAGCAAAACTAAAGCAACTTCAGAGAAAACAAATATTTACAGGCTCGGGTAGGATTTAACTCTCAAGAATAACTGGAAAAGAAGAAAAGAGAAAAACGGTTGTCCAAAACTTCCCGTTTTCTGATCTAAGTTTTAAGTAGCATAATTAATTTTGCATAACTCGTTACAAGTGATGACATCATCCAATTAACGTCAAAAATGTGTTCATAATTAGATCACAGGTACTGTAAGTACTTGGAGGTCAATTTGAACCCCTTGGGCATTTAGGGGGTTAAAGGACACTGAAACGGAAGACTTTTCCAAAATTTTAATTTTACTATAGAAAACAGTTCTTAGAGAGAAAAATATAGTCTTTTTACAGGTATTTCTTTCTTTCAAAATGCTAGCTCTACATTTTCTCTGGTCAAAAACAAAAGCTGCATCTACTCGAAATGATTATCTCCTACAATGCACAATTGATAAGGGGAGGGTGGTTGCCCAAGAAAGAAAGGGAACGGAGAATAAGAGTGATGCGGTTATCAAGCAGATTCCACAAGAGGTTGTCGAAAAACTTGACTACTTTGGTTGAGAAATCGACCGCTGACAAGCTAAATAACTGCTGTGTACACAATTAACATTCCATCAGTTCTAAGCAGGTCACTTTTTTTAGTTTAAAGCTATCTGCAAAACCTTGAGCCACATGGGTTTTTACCGGAGTTAAATACCTGTATCTTTGGAAAATATAGGATTGCTAAATCGAACTATTTTAGAGTATTTTCATATGACGTCATGATCACTATGTTGGTGTTCTTTTAACAGTAGAATACATGTCTCTTTTAGCAATGGTATGTCTCTGAGGATTGAATGAAACTGCTCTAAACTGTACCCTCCTCTAATGTGGTCTATTTACAAAACATTAATACATCGATTTAAAAAACATGAGGAAAAGTGAATACGATTCAGGATTGCTGATAATGGAAACTGATCTTTGTTAATGAAAAACATGTCAGTGTTCAGCACTATCTGGAAGATCCCAGGCCTGCATGTACTCTTTGTTCTCTTTTCTAATCAACATAACTATGAATATTTCAAAACAAGAGTCTGTTAACTTATCCCAGGGTCCATCGATTCAACCACCCCTTCCCCCACCAATAGTAATGGAAAAGTAAGGTCTTAATGGAGGAGTGGCAGGTGGTTAGCTTAAAATCTTGACAACTTCCCTTGCTAGATCTTGTGATACAGCTACATACATTGATCACAACTACAAAAATATATATCAAAATTTTGTCTGAAGTAGGCTTATGATCAAGATGTCGGTCTCGGCAGCTTCTGCCACTTACTGTATTGTCATCCTGTTACTTCAGCCGACAAATTATGGCATTGTTGGTTGTAATTTGAATACTCTCTAATTGCCCTTGCTAATCGCCCAAGAATTTCTCCGGGGATGTGGTCAATACTTACACAAATACAAAGGTCACAGCACGTTAGTAGGGTCTGTTGGCATCTTTTGGCCTCTTTAGCTGCACCTTCAGTCTCTTTGTACCAACGGCAAACCCATTCATTGCTGCAATGGCATTCTGTGCCGATGCAGAATTGTCGTAGCTAACAAAACCTGTACCACAAAACCAACATTAGAGCTTCAGTTGTGAAAACATATTTCAAACAACAATTTCTGTGGTAGACCACAACTTAAGTTTGCTTTCTGAATTAATGAGTTACATGCATTATAGTGTGTTAACAAAATTACCATATTTAGAACCTAAAGGAAATAAAACAAAAATATTACTGCACCAGGGCAGTCACACTGCACACATTCTGGCCACTCTGTGTTGTTTGCACTAATGGCTTAGAAAGATGTTCCACAAAAGCTGCCTGTGTTGATACAAGTTTCTTACTCTTTTGATCTTCTAAACTTCCTTGACTTTCCATAACATTTTCTATGACCTTGAACAATTTTCCATGAACTAAATTTATCCATCTTTCTTTATAATATCAAAAACCTTTAGACTCAATTAATTTTGTGCCTTTTCCAGCACAAGAACCAAGTTCAAGATAAAAATAATAAATCAACACCATTTTATCCATAAGTCTATAAATGTTCTAAAATTTTTTTTCTCTTTAAAACTAACTGATTTGGTTTTCTATTTCCTTCTTGCTCACTAAAATACACTGACCCACTCCCCCACACTTTTTAAAAATGTATCAATAACCCCCCTAACGTCATGGTGCTAGTCAGCCCACCTACTCCAAGGCACAGCGTCTACAATGCAGCATACTGAATTTTTGTTATAAAAGGTCTCTTTGTCTAATTAGTTTGTTTTAACAAAAGTGTCAGATAATCCTTAATTAATACTATAGCAAATTTCTATTTTTTTGTCACTACAAACACAGCAGTCACTTAATTTAAATGCTCATCAGCACAGACAATGGTGTGACTGATTACTTGAAGAGGAAGGGTAGAAGAGCCTGGAGTACTGGCTTGCAGTAGTGAAAGAAAATGATGAAAACTATGTGTACGCCAACCTGATTCCACTACTTAAATGACACATGATTACCATTTTTGTCATTTTAAATTATTATGTTAAAAAGCTTCTGTCAAGATTTTACAGCTTCAGCAAACCTGACTATCTCGGTACTTACCAAAACATTTACTTAAGTTTGTCTGTTTATCGATAAAAACCTTGGCACTTAAAACAGTTCCGAAGGGAGCGAATGTTTGAATAAGATCTGCATCTGTAAATTCTGATGGAAGGTGATAAATGAACAAGTTGGCTCCCTCTGGACCTGAAGGTGGTAAAGCCAAGCAATGATGTCAATACACAACACATGAATAAAGTTCTTATTACTTATTTTACTTAGCAGTCCTAAAGTTGTCAACCTGTTGTTAATAATTGTAGGGAGTTCTCCCAACTCCATGAAACACTTAGCTCCCTGCATCTTGTAATGATCTTAGTTTGGCAAAATGGCCATGACTTTATTTTAGTAGTGAGAAAAGTGACGCCACACAAACTCAGATTTGAGTGTGGCATGATACAAATGATGCGTACAAAATAAATTATAATAATTAACTACATGTGACATATCTATGCCAGGCCATCCAACAGCCCCGACAGATCCACATGATCCGGGATATAGAATCAAGGTCTCATTACATGAACAGTACTAAACACTGTCAGTAAAATTCATACATTTTTTTAGTTTTTTTGGAAGACATTCAATAATTAAGAATCCAACAATACCCACGAGCTTCTGCCAGCCTAATTATAAAAATCTCCAACTTTAGCTTTTCCCAGGCCTTCAAAAAGTTTTCTTTTGCCCAGAATTTTTACTGAAAATGGCAACCCTGAGTAAGGTAAGTCTTGATTATTTTAATAACTTAAAAGTTTTGATTATCTTAATAACTTAAGAGTTGTGATTTTAATTTTAACACGAGAGTACGCATAGTTCAAAACACACACATCTACATAATTACTGATTTTCTATCCAGAGTTCTTAATACCGGTAATCATCATATATTATCAAAAAAACGGAAAGTGCATTTTGAGAATTACTGGGTACTCAGGAATATGAAGGGAAATGATGAAATATGAACTAGTTGGAAAGAATGTGCAAATGAAGTTGGTGTGCACAAACATCCTCAGGCTGGTGAAAATGTTTTTTTAATTAAATTTACTTATAAATTGTGTAACTGTAGGTGCCAAAGTCCTGAGTCATAAACCATAACAAAGAAGTCTAAAACTTTGTTTAGAAAGCTGCAGTTAACTTTTGTAACTTATTGAAGTGCAGGAAGCTGACAATGAAACCCTTTCAATTCAAGAAATTGAAATCTAACATTTAACAAAAATATCCTTGCAAAAATTATTAGCAAAAATATAACTTGTTTGGTGATGCGAACAAAGAGTTGATCAAAAAGCACATAATTTCTCAGACTAATTGCTAGTCATCCTACTATTTGTAAGAAATACACAGTGGTTTGTGAGGTAGGGTTCACAACTAGGGCTTATCTATGGAACTTTAAGGATTTTCTTCCAAAGGCACTTGTCTTGTGAAGTTGTCTTGACAATCGAAATATAAGTTATTTAGCTTAAAGTATTCACACATGAAAGAACCTTTTTAATTCACTGGACAATCTATTGCTTCACTTGAACAACAAAAACAAGATTGTGGAGTCTACAGTCCTACTTACAAAGCACTATTATGGACAAATTCAAAATTCAAGGATTTTGAAGTTTTTGAAAATGAAAATTAAAAAAAGAGTTTGCAAAGCCTGGTGTTGAGAATTGGGCCATTTACAAATTCTGGAAATGAAAGGTCGAGCATGTTCCTGAGTAACCATTTGGATTGCAGGGGAATGTACCTGAGTTGTCGCCACATGGTGCAAGGGAGGAGACAGTCGACAGATAGGAGGAGTAGGATGGATTACCTTCTCGCTGCGGCTGTCTTCCAAGAGCCTGTGCCGCAAAGGCCTGTCCATATGGACTGGGGAACGTAGCTGGAACACATTGGAAACTATTTGTTACATTCATTTGTTAATTAAAACATACAGTGGAGTTTGTCTAGATTGCACTTTTGCCATAATTTATACAAAATTCTCAAAAACTGCAGTTTATTCCTATTGGCCTGTAGTGAACTAATTGAAGTTTGGCAAGTTACATTGGTCAAAACAATACTGATGTTATGATGACAATGGTAAACTGAAAGACTGTTCAACCTTAAATAATCCTCAATCAAACAAACAATTAGACACAGTAATTTTTATAAATACTCCAACAATAAGAACTAAAGCTGCAAAATACTCTTTTTATTACCAACAAGGATGTATTCCTTTAAACAGTTTTAAATCACAATTTTATTTGCTAGATAATAACAGAGTAGAAAACACTTCAATTTTAACTTTTATAGTACAATGTACATGACTGTTATTAGTACCTTGAAATATATCATTTCTTTTACTGTGATTAATGTAAGGCTTCATTCATTCATTAATTAATTAATTAATTAATTAATTCATTCATTCATTCATTCATTCATTCAAGCAAGTCTGGCACAATGTCTGTGGCTTACCATTATATTGCTGAATGCCAGAGTATGCTTGTGTTAATGCATCTCCTGTTGGCACAGAGCCAACACCACTAACACCAGCAATACCTGCAAGGCCTTGCATGCCCGCCATTCCCATTGACGTTGGTGTAGTGCCGACTCCTATTCCACCAAGACCTGGTATGGCGCCTGCCATGTTCATGCCTGTGTCATCAAGCACCATTAGTGTCAACTCAACAAGGGTCTGACTTTTTAGAATCTTCAACCTACATGTATTCCACACCAACCAGCTTATCAGCATGTAACTTCTCTTTACATTATCCACACAAAATAGGCATTAGGTATTGAGAATAGAAAAACTGATCATACACAGCAAACCATAAGATGAAAAGCAAAATTCTCCAGATCTGTCTATAAGAAAACTAAGGAGACACTTAAGGAGAGTTCAACAACACCTAACCAAGGTAATGATTTAGAGTGAACTCCTTTAGACACAACAACTTAAATGCTTCTTAAACTTGCAATTGTGTTACAAGTAATGTATTGCACTGTAGTATTGCATCATTCTGTCGGTGAGACCATTAATTACTGACAAGTTCAACAAAAAGGGCAATGCTCAGGGAGTCAAATTATCTTCCTTTTTTATCAGGTGAAGAAATTCAGTCATCATTGCATGCCCAATTTGAAGCATTATTGACACCACATTGTAACCCCAGATTCTGCTGGTGTTTTCAACAACTACAATAAAGAACAATTTTAATCCAATCTCTTGCAACAACTCAAAAAGCAGCTCTCAATCTGTCATTAAACTACTTACATCAAGTAACTGAAATGTTCGATTTTGGATTTCCAAAGAAGCAACTAGTTAGCAGACACTAACCCTTTTACAACCACCAAGTTTATCAATATCTATGTTCTCATTACAGTATAATTATAAAATAAGTACATTTTTTAAAAGTGAGAATATAAAAATTGATTATCCACTCTAAATTATCCAAGATTAGATACAAAATTCTCCCAAGTTACTAAATTATAGAAAATGTTTGGGGGAAGGTAATGAAAACTTTGCAATGCATTATCTGGCACTTTTTAGAATGAAAAGGTTTAAGTTGTCATCTACCGGGCATATAATAATTTAATGATGATAATAATAATAATAACAATAGTAATAATAATAATAATTATAATAATAATATCACTAATACCAATACTTTACACACTGATAAAACAAATGCTAATAATATTGATACTAACACTAATCCTTATAACACCAATAAATATTGGTTTGTTTAACATATAATATACATGTAACTATACTCTAATCAGACAAAGCAAGAATGTGTATCAAAAAGGAAGTTGTAAAAAGGCATGACTTTGAGGTCGTTTGAAATGTGTGACATACCTGACATGCCTCCAATTCCCTGCATGCCAAGAGCTGTTGAGCTTGCAGTGCTAGTTGCACCCATAGTGGATGCCAGATTGGCCTGTGTGGTTGCTGCTTGTTGCGGTGTATGCTGCTGGTTTGCTTGTTGCTGCTGAGCCATTGCTGCTGCAGCCACAAGAGCTCCCATCGTACCAGGCATCACTGAAAAAATATTTAATTACTATTAGTAACCAAGATGCTCAGCATTGCAATTATTTGTTCAAGACTGGATGATGATCACACACATGATCTTTCGAGTGTTGGCAGAAAATGCAGTTTTTTTAGAGTTTTCATTGCCTTAAAGATAGAGTAAGTTCGGCCATTTTATTATCATTATATTAAACATTATGTTTTCATAAATATTTAAAAATATACCAATTGAAAATAGACCTTTGAAGGGTACACAAAACTCGCAAGGAAAAGAGTCAAATTAAAGTGAGGGTGCACGAATATAGAATTACACAGGTATTAAACAAATGCAACGCCATCTTCATTGCCAGGAATTTTCAACTCAGCCTAAATGCTGACTCCAACCTGCAAGGAATTCTTCAATAACAACAGAACTCTAAACTTGTATTAACAATTTTAATTAGTAATTGTTTAATAGGACTGCCATACACCATCAAAGCAAAAAAAAATCCAAACTTTATCCAGACCTTTGATTTAATTCCTAGACTTTTTCAGTTTTCCAGATTTTGTATGAACCCTGTAAACACACAACTCTCTGACTTTAAGCTGACATTTTGAATTTCCCTGACCAAATCAAAATAACTGGTTTCCCTGACCTTGCAAAAATGTAGTTTTCCTACGGCTTTTTACTGACTGCAGCAAGTACCCTGTTTAAGCCAATTTTGGAAGTTGGCAAGTATTTAAGACTAGCCCTGAATTGTTGGACAGGACAGTCTGGGGTTACTCACTTGGTGCCATCCCTGGCATAGCTGCAAATCCTGTGGGTTGGATCCCAGCTGATGCCGCAACCTGCTGGAGTTGCTGCCAGCAAACCAAAACAAACCATTTAAGAACCATTATTTGAAGCATAACAGGACAAGAATCCTAACAATTTACCAACAGTCTGTATCACAGTGTGTCTATCAACAGAAAGGTTATATCATGGTGCATCTATCAATAGAAGGGTTATATTATGGTGTATCCAGTGTGGAGTATCTATTGACAGAAGGGTTATATCATGGTGTGTCTATCAATGGAAAGGTTTTTTTTATGGTGCATCAATTTACAAAAGTGTTATACCATGAAGTATCTGTCGTTAGATGGGTTACAGTATATCATGGTGAATCTTTTGAAAGAGGGTTATATCATGGTTTATTTATCAACAGAAGGGTCATATCACAATGTATCTTCCTACAGAAGGGTGTTGCACATCTGCAGAAGAGTTGTATCACAGTCAATCATTCCAAAAAAGTGTTATGTCATGATATATCAAACTACAAAGGGTTGTATTGTACAGCTGCCAAACCTGTTGATAGGCAGCATTGATATTGTAAGCTGCAGCTGCTCCGAATGGTAGTCCCATGCTTATCCCAACACCGGTCATTGACGACTGCATTCTCTTTTGAAGTTTCTCTCTTTCGGTATCAGCAAACTTGACAACCAACGGCGATGAGCAGCCCTTGAACACAGCAATGTCACATTTAGGGGCATTCTTAACTCAACTTGGTTTTCCACAAAACAAGGTTGATTTGGTGGTAATAATATTTATTCCAGTATTGTAACTTATCATGCTTTATTCTCTCCTTTTCTCTTCTAGGCCACACCAATTAAATTTCTTGCTTCTCAGTTTTTTCAGAAAACATTGGACTGCATGACCGAAAAAAGGTATGAAGTATGTATTAACAAACCAGTGAATTTAAAATACACTGTTGCACAGTGAAAGTATGTATTAACAAACCAGTGAATTTAAAACACACTGAAGTATATAACAAACCAGTGAATTTAATTTACACTGTTGCACAGTGAAAGTCAAAGAGACAATGCAATTCTATCATACCATAGTTGACCGAGTAAGCGCCCATGCTCGAGTAAGCACCCACCCCCTTTTCAGACGAAAGTTCTTGCACAGGGTATTTTTGGAAGAAATATTTTTGGTAAAATTCTTTTTTCAGGACTGCTGCAACAATAATAAAATTACAGAAATTCTACAAAAATTTTGTGTTTGATGCCACGTCCAAACTTCGATAAGGTTGTTTACCATATTAAAGTGCATTTGCAATTAAATTGAAAGGCATTCAAGTGTGGCGTGAAGTCGTCCTTTGGGAATCAAGTGTCCGTTTGTGAACGAGTTGATTGCTCTTGGTTATTTGTGACCGCAATTGTAATTGTTGATTTTCGCTAAAAACAGCTTTGCACCCTTCATTCGTTATCCATTTTGTAACACTGAAAGAAAATTCTGCATACGAAAACAAAAATGTAGCTTGTTTAATCGTCGGTGAAATTTACATTCGCTTGGCGCCTAAACGACGCGACTGAAATTGACAACGAAAGGCAAGCTGCACGAAAGACGTGCCCAACGCGACGCCGACCTTTTCAGAGCCATATTTATTTCGATCTTTTTTCAAAATCACAGCAAAACTGTAGCTACTTACGTTTTAAAAAAACCCAAAGATATACAGGTAGTAACTGTAACAAAACCGCGATTTAAAATAAACGAAGCCTTGTATTATAATACGGTCGTCAATAAACCGTAAAAAGATAATCCGTGCTGTCAACTTGTGGTAAACAAGATCGTAAA
>JAOBYE010714357.1:0-26430 GCA_025403585.1 Parazoanthus swiftii
GTCCGTTTTAGGAGATCCGGCCGTGATCCCTGTATAACCTTGTCGCGGTCAGTCACCTTTTGGAAAATCCAGCCAGACATATGCATGTAAACATATACATATACACATACATATATACACCTACATATATACATACATATATGTGATAGATACCTATTCTCTCCGAAAAACGTAGAATAATCTCAGTGGGGGACATTGCTAGATGAGCATACAATATTTAACAAAGTCATTTTATATATTAGCATTAACTCAAAAAGCTTTATCTTCTTAAACACACATTTTGGCATTGTTAACCATACATTATTTAAAAGCATTACACAATGTAAACAGATTTAGTGGTTATATAAAATTCTAATTGAAACACCAAGATCGGGGGGCCGACATTCCTTGAGCTAAAGAAAAGTCAGTAAATTCTTTCCCGAGCCAGGTGGTCTATAAGACCGGCGCTTATCTTCAGTTTCCGTTGTATCAAGCGGATAAGAGTCTGTGACTCCCCCTGGACACGGCACTATAATCCATCGCAGATTAGTCCCCAGCAGAAGCTGGTACTCATTCATACAGCTGGAACGACCGGAGCGGCAAGTCGGGGTAAAGTGCCTTACCCAAAGACAAAACATAGTGTTCTAACTCACGACCCACAGGTTATCAGTCAAACACGCTAATCAGTCAATCACTGCGCCGCCTTGCACATGTCTGTTTAGTTTTGTAAAATAAATCGAGTCCATCTGATCGAAAAACTGATAATTTAGTTAAAGGTTTAAGTCTAACTAACGTTGTACAACAATCAAAAGTACTTTCTATTTTTTGATAGGCCCATTGAAACCGAAACGTGAAGAAGTAAAAAGAATGTAGGAAATCTGACTGGGCTTCTGATACAGGCCCCTTAACCCTATGGATACCAACTGGATGCCAACCTTTCCCCTTGATAGTGCCAGGTTCCAGGCCAGTTTACACGAAAATGACAATGATAATGACGAGAAGGAGGCCTGGCACTACAGCCAGTTTACGTCACGGATGACTGCCTGACAGCAGAAATTGCCAAAGTCGCTTAGCGTAAGCTCTGTGCACAGAATTATCGATTTTGACGGCCAACACTAATCAGAGCAATCACAGTGTTTAATTGTTCCCTCTTGACTTCCACTTTTAAGATTTAGTTTGCTGGTCTTACTGTGAAAAGTTGAAAATTTGAGTTACGAGAAATCTAATCTACTAACTAGACTACTATTCTACAAAACAAATCAAATTAATTGGTCATCATATAGTTTTTTAACTATATTGATCTAAATGTGACATCTTTCTTTTAAGAAAAAAGTAAAACTTTGCTCTGAAATGCTGTTAAATTATTTCAGAACAAAACTGAATTTTTTTAGCAACTCATGTAAGCAATAAATGTTGTTTAATTCCTTCTCGAAAGTAAGACATCCGTGCCTTGTTTCAGCTTTTTTTAAAAAGTAGAATTGCGCTTGGATAATTGTTTGGAATAGCTGTTTTTATAGTATTTTCTTAAACTGCCTGAGTATGTTTTGCTTTGCAGAGGAATGATTCTGCAATCAGTCACTAAATCAGTAAATGTACTGGCCTATTCAGTTTACAGTTGTTGCTTAGTTCTGTAATCATTATATTTTTGCACTTTTAAAATAATAAAGCGACAATGGAAGCGAGGAAACATCTCTTGTGCCATTCCAACAAATTTTCAACGTACTCGCAAAAACGATATATCCCTACAAATTATTGTTAAATTAATTCAATCACCCACATCGATCAACCAATGTAGACTACATTCCATATTTTGACTGACAACTCATACTGGCAAGTTCATTAAGGTCAGAGTTTATGCGACAATTGTCGTCTTACTTAATTAGCCAATGATTAGTAAATGCTTTTGCCACAAGCGACGCACGTTTCGGCGCTTTTGAAGACAAAATTAAAACTGGGCAATGTACGTGATCTGACTGTGAACATCACACCCGACTTATGTAGCTATTCTTAGATGAGTGTGTTTACAAAACTTACGTAAACATGTAAACAGTTTTAGAAAAAGGTTATCTGCTTCCTCTCAGTAATCATGTTTGTTATCTCTACTAAGTTTGTTTCTCCAGCTAAAATTGTGTGGTAAATAGAACAATCTAGAGCGCTATCAGAAGTGAAAGAGACAGAAGATTAATATCATACCCTGTGGATTCCATTATGGTAAAAGGAAGAAGGCGCCTCGAATCCTCAATATCCAAGTGTTTTATAAACTGTTCGAGCCTTTCAGACCATCGGTCTAATATCGAGCTCATATTGTGCCAACTGTGCTTTTGTTGCAAGTGTCCAACGGGTTTTTGGCTTTGCTTTTTGATATAACAACAATTTCAAAAACCCTCACCCCTCACCAGCACTGAAAGGGGTTTGTTCCCGGGGGGTACTCCCTGTATCTGGATGGTAGGTATGAACGTCCTTTTTTAGGGGTTAAAATTAGCAATCCGGTAGTTTTTAGGGTTTCGTTGAGTGAAAATGGCACTCTGAAGAAAATCCGGTGTCTTTTAGGGGTTCCTTGTACTTAAACGGTACGCTGAAGAAAATCTGGCCAGAGTTAAATGTATTTGTCAGTAAATCCAGGTATTTCTTAGGATATTTTAGAATTGAGGATTGTTTTCTAGGGTGGGGATTTTTTCTGCATGACCAGGCATTTTTTGGGTGGAAGCTCGGGCTTTCTGACAGTCATCTCTACCATTTTAACCTTGAAGCATCCCTCCCCCCCTCCGAAAGTTTGCTCTAAAATTCCGAATGCAGAGTCAGAACGCAGGGCGCAGAACTTCTAAGGTGCAAAGAGAAGTTTAGACTCAGTTTAGAGACTATGCACACATCAAAACTACTCCACTCTCCGAACTCCGCACTCGTCCGTTCCTTATTGCCGCAAAAGATACTAAAAGATTATATCTAGAAAAAAAGAGATAGACCAGTTAACTTTAGTTCATACTATATACACAGCGAGTATCTCTTAATAATTTACCTACAGTATATGGAAGCTCTCTAAGCAGACATTTTTTTTCTTAGCATGCAGTATAGTTAGGGCTGGTACTCTCTTGAAGTTACTTGATTTGGTACAAGAACTACCTCAACACTGTCCGAATTCTGCAAGTCGTACCAAAAAGTGTTTTTGTAAATTGTAGGACTCTTGTGACTGATTTTTTACCTAGTAAAGGACGATTGTTTATGCAATGTATTAGAGTTTAGAGTAGATCACACAGGGATAAGATCAATAAAAGAATTTCAAAATCACTTATAGTTATCCAGCGTAGACAACTGTACGTTCTAAACCGTTGCACACAATTGAGAGGATAGGGCTTTACGCTTTTAGCTGTAACTTTTTTTGATTTGAAGAAATTAGTGAACTGTTTTAGGAAGTTTTACTTGACGTGCCCACCAACCGTCTACGATATAACGCTTATAGTTATACAGATTTATAGTCAGTGGTTTATTGTGGCATATTGGTCTTAGACGAAAATTCAGTACTATGTGTAAATTTAGATGTCTATTTGAAATAACATGTGATTATCATTTAAAAGTAAACTGCATTCCACTGTGTTGGCAAAAACTCGATAATGATATGGTCTAGAAACAAAAAGCTGCCTATCTACTTTTTAACGTCAGTCAAAAACTGACTAGTCTTGGGGTCAAAGACAAGGGTATATGTAACGCCGTGCGGAAAATGTAGATGATTGAGATGCGAAAGAATTTTTGATTACTCGCGGTTTCTTCGTAATCAAGCTGAGCTCTGTAAAAAGTAAAAAATGGTTATAAAGTGATTTTAAAAGATAAACAACCCTGCAAGAAGTTATTTGTATTGTACTGTGTTGTAGTTTATTGTGTTGTATTGTGATGTATTGTATTGTATTGTATCGTATCGTATATTAAGTTGCAGTTTGGTGTATTGTAACGTGTTCTATTCTATTGCACATGCAACATGTGTTTCTGGTTTCGATTACATTTTCCATATTTTAAAAAGAAACTATTAGTATTAAAGGTATTAAATCAAACACTCTTGAACTTTCAGTCGGATCACCGATAATCATCCATTTCACACTTTGATTTTCCACTTTTGGGCTGGATCACATGAATACATTTCCTGAATTACAGCCTTAGATTATTACACACTTTTCAGCTTCAAACGCTGGCACAGATTAACGCCTTTTTACTATATTTTACAAACTTTTTTAAAATATGTCGTTTCGTGTGGAGACTTCATACTGAGTGTTTGGTCTCATCCATTGATCAATGATGGAAAACACTCCATATCAGGTTATTAAGACACAGATGTACCTAGTTATACGAATATTTCTCTAAACTGTTTCATTAATTAACTGAAATCAATATTATCAATTGACTTGATTCTTTTTCTTGTTGATAGAGGACCTTCATACTGCAAACGGGTCAACAGCCCAGTTCTTTCAGAGTTTCGCCGGGCAATACTTCGACGGGGCCATCGAAGAACTGCCGTAGTACTGAAATCAACGATTGAAACGAATAGAAAAAATACTTTATTGAAATTCTAGCCATGTGACTACAATAACATTGCATTAAAGACGCGTTTTTTTCAAGGTGAAACTTTACTTATGCACTTCTTAACAGAGACTTCACTTATGCACTGTTTAAAAACAATTCCTAACCATTCTTCTTCAGTGCTTGGTACTCACAAAGAAAAGATGGCTCAGATAGCTTGCATAACAAATAAAAGTCTCCTTACATTCTGGAACAGACATGCAGGTTCCATAGAATGAACAAACCAGAATGTCTCACTAGTAACGTCTAACTCTGCCATGTTCCTCTGCGTCATCTTTAAGTTTAGGTGTTAATATATTTCGGCTCTACTTGAAAGTCATAGTTAAACTTAAACCTGCACCGCAAATTTTTAGTTTACTTTTCGTCTTCTTCGGAGGCAGCTAGTTTCTTGAGCTTTCAAAAATACTTGACTGAAACTGTCTAGGTTTCACTGAAGGACAGGGTGCTGAGAAAATCATGGTACATGGTATATGGTACGTTTATTGAATGAGATAGCGCATTAATAGAACTTAGATATACCGTATAAGTTTATCAAGACAATTTAAGAATATTTAAGGCTTCATTTGCTATAATACCTTGGAACAATGACGACCCTATGAAAAGATATTTGCTCACATACCTACAAGTTGTAACACTCGCCAAGAAGAACAACAGTTCCTGGTGTTCTGTTTTCTTGTTAAATGTTCTGCAATTTACCTAAAATGGAGAAGATAACTTCAAGTAACTTCGCTTGTAGGTCCTTCTACCTGAAGATGTGATACCAGCCAGTAACAGATAGAACTTTTTGCCTGTTGTTTTGGTAACTTTAACTTCAGCCCACCTCTTGTGAATTGACATTGGTGAGAGACATATTGTCTGGTTTCAGATTTCCATACGCCATCAACTGCACTTCCATTCATGGCAAATCATAATTAATGGCTTCTTAGCTTTATACAGGAGGCTTGAATTTTTTATAAAAGGATCTTCTGGCAAAATGAGCGTGATCGTGATTAATGGAGTATTAGCAAAGTCAGTTGCAACTCTTTTAATAGACTATAAATAATGGATTTTTAAATTAAAGCTTAATGATATCTATATTTGATTAGGATGTACATAACATGGTTAAGCATGTGCGTGAATTACATTCTTTTTTTATTAAGAACCAGTAAAATTTTGCTCAGGCTCAATGTTCTTATTTTTTTCTGCAATTCCAGCCTCAAATGTTCTTATTTTGTTCTTAACGGCTAGGTTTTCCATAGGGGGTTAAAACTCGCCTAAACTTCGGTAAGATGCTTCTGTGCACTCTTTCACAAAAAAATTGCCATAAGTGCGTCATCGGAGAGCTGAGTACTGTAGGACTACTGCAGTTCAGCATTGTACACTTGCATAAATTTTTGATTCAGCCACAGTTTGTTCTTATTTTTTTTCTTATTTTTCTAGCAAATTCAACCTCATTGTTCTTAATAAAAAAATTTCTTATCTAAAAAAAAGAGTGTACAATGATTAATTGAGCACTAAAAGATTATCTGAATAGCGTTCAAATCGGTAAAACTTTCTACTACTACTAGTAGTACTACTACTGTTCAACCTGTCTTTAAACGAATTGCCATTATCTTTAAACAGTAACAATACTGATCCACTTACTCTTCCAAATTGATTTAGATCAACTTTATGCAGACGACTTAGCCACTGTGTTAAAATCTAAACAAGGTTTAAATACCTGCCCGAAAATTTTGAATACTTTATTGAAAGATGGCTCTTAGACGTCAATTATGTATAAAATCCTTATATTTCAAAAAATGGCAGATACCTAAGCATCGCTCATTTACTCTTATCAATACTCCAATTGAAATTATTCAAGAATACACTTACCTAGAAACAAGAAAGATCCTTTACAATAGCACAAAAGATGTTGGCTGAAAAGGTCCTAATTGCTCTTTTAAAATTACGAAAAAAGTATTCTTAAAGTTTTGCAAGACTTCCATTACGTTCAGCAATGAAAGATTTTGAAACTGCCGTTCAGCCTATTTTAACACACGGCTGCGAAGTCCAACACCGATCAATAACACATTTCTTCTTGGGATCGAACCATTAAGTGATCTGAAAATCATTGAGCGAGTTTTGCTCTATTTATCGTCGTATGCTTCAAAATTCTGGAAAACTAGTTTTGCAAAAAAATGCGTAGGCGAGTAAGCTAAATATTGGTTTGGTCAAAAAAGGTTGATATGATTTGTTGTTCACCGTAAGATTTGGTGTAAAGCTGAAGTTGCAAGCGTTAGCCCTTCATCAGAGCAACCTGAGCGATAAATCAGTGTTTAAAATTAATGGTAGTGTAATGATTTATGCTAATCAAAAAGTCAAGCCGTGCTATTGGTTGGAATTTGCAGCATTTAATTGGTCGAGAAATGTCTGCAAAATCCTTTATTTGTACCTTTAGGTTACAATTACATTACAATTACAATTACAGTTTTTTCGGTACGGGTCCCCTAGAATGGCAAAGCCAATCGGGCTAGGGTGTAAAATAATCAACAGTATTATTCACAATTTCGTCACTAGACTGCGAGCACTCTCTTTTTGTTCCACAGAAATCGGTGCAGGAGCTCGCTGCATCGCCGGTCGATTTTCGTGTTTCCACGATTGAATCTGAGGAACAGAAAGAGGCTGCTCTCAGTCTATTGCGTCTCCAACACAACTCTCACTACTGCAGTTACTTGTATGTAATCAATCGCGCCACTTTTAACTTCTGGTTGCTAAACAGAAGATTCTAACTGCATGCTGTGGCTTAGCGCACAACGCACAAAACGCTTAGGTAAAAAGGTCCCCTACGCCTGAAGTGAGTTTTAAGCCTTTTCAAACTGTTTACTGGCCGGGTGTTGCTCCATTTGTGAAGACGTTTCACAGTGTTATAGGGACTTAAGGCCATAAAAGGATTTGTTGTTCTAATAAGGTAGAGCAACGGGTTATATTCTTGTTTTGATTAGGGGCATTAGAGGAATATTTAAACAAACAAACAAAGGAACGCTGTGACTAAGCAAGCAAGGGCCACCTCTCGGATAGCAGATGAGTTGGCGTTCGCCTATTTAATATTAACTCTAAAAAATTATTTTAATTTACCTAAAATTCAAAAAAAATAATTCCTTCAAAATTAACAACTTGCCCCTACCTCCTTTCCTCCCAAATTATCTCAAAAACATTCTGAAAATACCAGCGAATCTTTATCAACTATGGGACTGTGTTGCCATGATTCAAAATTTTTAATTCTTTAAATTGAAGCCGAGATATCACCAGATTATGACGTACTTACGCGGAAAAGGTGATACAACCCGTTGCCTCTCCCCTCCCTTCTAAGCGTCATGCTATTACCTTGGCAACTTCGCTAAACTTCCTAAATTACAAGAGGAAGCTATTCCATAAAATGCCGCCAACTTAATCACGCTCATCATATCATTTTGGAAGTTCTCAGATAAATAAGACAAATAGAAAAATAACTAAGGGGGTATAAAATTCTTAAAAACACCGTTCGGTTTTCTTAGAACCTGTTTGTAGCATTTGGCCCGTTTCCCAAAATCTATTTCTCTTACCACCACTTTTAGATAACCAAAACTTTGAAATAGTTTCTCAGGTAATTTTAAAGACCTAAGTTTTGTTATCTAGTTGCCATGGCTATACTAATAGGGTAGTATGTGCGTCGCAGACCCAACCACAATTGCTCCATTAAATATTTAGGGGAGTATTTTAATTTGTAAGTGTCAACTAAGCTGGTATAAAAGATATTTAGACGGCCTATCTAGGTTTGTGTCCAAACACCTTGAGAAGAGACAAACGAGGCAAAGGTCCATGAAACTTGAAGTGTTACATATTATTGTTTAAGTTTATTTCTTTTACTGGAAGCTTGATCCCTGGAAGCCAATATATCTTAGACAGCTTACTTAATAAATATCTTCATCTTTGTACCGCTGTTGCACCTTTATTCAGGGTTAAATATTCATCAGCTGTATAGCAAAAGCCTAAAATATGATTAATGAAACAAGTATTGTATACAAGATCTTAAAAATACACGTAGCTTGATTTGATCAGACTTCAAGAGAAGACAACCGACTCGCTCCTTTTTTTCTCCTTTATGTATTACACTACTCATGCGAGGTAGCTAAGAACTGCTTTTATTAATAAAAGCTTGAGATCGACTTCTTATTTTTTTTGCCATCTATATTGATTCATTGTTTCTCTCATTCCATTCAGGAACGAGGTATACTGATATATATGTATGACCTGTCTGCCATCTTTAAAAAAAAATTGTGACACGTGAACTCATTTTTAAGAGTTGTATTCTTCTTCTAAATCACTCAAACTCTCTGTGTCCCCATGAATTCTAATGTGTCCCTTGAGTCCCGAGAAACAGGCGAAGGACTTGCTACATCGTTTACAGTTGTACGGCTTGTCTCCTGAGTGAGTGCGTGTATGACTTCGCAGCGTTACCGCTTGAGTAAAACTTTTGCTACAGTGCTGACACCTAAATGGTTTCTCCCCAGTGTGGATTCTCGTATGAGTTCTTAGATTTGAGTACTGCGTGAATGCCTTGTTGCAGTACTGGCAGCGAAAAGGCCGGTCGCCGGTATGCGTTCGGATGTGATCGCGAAGATGAGAAGACTTTCCGAAGGACTTCTCGCAGTGCATGCACTGGAATCGTTTCATTTTTAATCTTCTTTGCTCATCTGAAGTAACGGACACAGGCTGCGCCGTCAAAGACAAATTGAAAGTGAATCCGTTGGGAGTCGAAGAGTTATCAGCGGTTTTCAGTGAAGGAGAGAATCGTTCTTGTTTAAATCTTCCGAGATATTCTTCCCGTGGGGGACTGGGGTGAGGCATCAGAAGACTGTCGGGATAAATAGCAGACAGGCAATATTGGCAAGTACAGACTCTTCCACCTGCAATACAAAACCATAATTCAATTAACTCACGGTTGGGTGACTTAAACAAACTGTGAAGCCGCCATATAAATAACTGAGACCCACATTTGTTTTTCGAAAGCAAACTAAATATATTTTAATTGCTTTTGTGTTGTTCGCTTCCCTAAACAATGAAATTTTTTCATTGACGAAGAGTAATCGAAAATCATAGTTCGGGATGAATTTCCGGAGCTTGTTTCTATTCACCTTGCTAGACTGTGAAGTTTCATTAAAATTTCAAACGATTAAACAGTTGTTAACAGCTTCGCCTGGAAGAACACCTTGTTGACTTCAATTTTAACATAATTTGTTTATTTCTAAACTGTTACTTCTTGAAAACATAATCCGAAAATCAGTTGAAAAACAGAAAACTAAAAATGCAAATTGTGTGTAATTTCGGTTGATATTCAAATTACTCCTATGGATGTCTTCCCGACAATTAAAAGCTGCTTTATCAATATCAGTTCCCGAAGTTATTCATGTGCTATCCTCTGTTTGTAGTTGCTCAGATCTACTCAACATAACCTTGTGTCTATTTATAAAATTTTCATCGTCAACAACGTGTTTCTATAAATATCATAAAGAAAGCAGAAGTAGCCCATCGGTTGACTTATGTTAGTGTTCGGCGATACTTTCCACATGTAGTTTGATATACTTAATATTTAGTTTAAGCGTTACATTTATCATATCAAAGTCGTCCTTCCGGCAAACATATCAATGCTAAACCTACCCGATTCCCATTAAAAGTTTATTCTGTTTCCTGTCCGGTGACAGTAGAAATTCAAACTTATAAAGAGTTTAGTAATTAAATATTCGGCGAAGAATTATTGTTTGCCTTTCTTTAATTACCAATTGTAGTTTTCCACCCTGCATCAATTTTAGACTTGCTAAATCTTGGAGTTTTATACTTTTAGTCCATTTTCAGGAAACTATTAGGACCAGAGATAGTTTTCCTTTCGCCATTTTAATTACTTTTGCTCAAATTTCCTTCACGAGTCTTGGCCTTGTTTTTCGACTAATTGCTAATAGCATTAATATCGATTTGGTAAAAATCATTGTATCGAATTTTTCTTATTAAATGTCAGATTTTGAATAAGCTTCATGTTATTTTCTGATAAAAAGTCCAACTCAAATTACTGGTGGGGGAAAGTTGTGGGGCATCTCCGATTTTGAAGATGTCTATATTTTATTAATGACGCTTCGTTGTTCTCAGTGCGTTTATGGTTACAACCAAATGAAATGAAACGGAACACTTTAGTTTATGAAATACAAAACTATTACACAAAGATGAAGACACCTCGCCATATACCCTGCAAAATAATTTGAAAGAAGACATATGGTCTTTTAGAATTTAGTGGGCAGAGAACCAAAGTTATTTTATAACTTTTATTGCTAGAATTGTCTGGCGGTGACTTAGTTCGCCTCTTACTCTAATTTAATTTCGTCTAATTGCCCTGAGTTTCTCTTTTCATACATCAAGTTAAAAGCATTTGGTGCCGGCTTATTGTTCGTATTTAACAGTTCTTTTCAATCTTTTTCCGGCCTCTTAAAGCAAATTTTGAGATTGTGCCAGCCAAGAGACTTGCAAACAATGAAGTTACTTGGAGAACACAGGCGCCTTTCATTTGCAACAAGATTTTAGTCAAGTGCAGCTGATTTCTACTGAAGCTTTTCTACCCCAATTCGATTCGTTAGCCTTTTCCCTGTTTTTTTTTCAAAAACCCGTACGATAACTTTGGAACGACTATTCGATTACTGTCTTTTGTATATGCATCAACTATCTGACAGTAATTCGCAAGGAGAAAACTCTTATTTATGTTACAGTCAAAACCAAGCAAAGAAAAATGATGTTCCAAATCATTTATATTTCACATCGACAATAGTAATTGATTTTTCCATTACTTTACTTTGAATCCCTATTTAGTTAAACTTATACGATGTGTTTGATGAACAAGTACTGTGTACGAGAACGAAATCTTGAGAGCGCAACTGAGCCGGTATACACTTCACTCTTCAGTTCTCCACCATATTTTTTGAAAAAAAAATTAAACCGACTAGAGCTTTTTGCTTTTGTCTCCAAAACCCAATTTGGAAAACTCGAAACTATAACAAAATAGTACCTGTGTAAAACATGGGCATTTGAGGACATGGAATATTAATGTGTCGGCGTTCATAGCGAGCAATCTCTTCCGCTTTGAGCTGTTCGGAAGCCTTGCGGTACTTGAGCCATTCACTAGCAAGGAATGGCGAGCTATCGGTGGCAGGTCGTACAGGATAAATCTCATGTCCTTGTACCTAGAATGAAAGCAAAATCATTACGTTGTAGTATAAATTTCCTATACAACCTGTTTTGGGAATGTTTTGAGACATTTTTGGGTAAAACTTAAAGTTCAAGTGATTGAGAAACATTTTCAGGATATTTCATGTCAAGTTTATTGGTTCGCTAGAACTGTGTTGGAACCGAGATGGGAAGCCGTTATGCCTTATTTGTTAAAAGAGGTTTTAAAATACGGTGTTGCTTCGTTCTCTGACTCTGTGACTGTTCCGTATATCATCGAAATCGTAGACTAAATGCATAGTTATTCGCGATAAATGAAGAAAAGGATAAACTTCAAAGCGTTTTCAGATTAAGAGACACCGATAGATGTACAGCGGATGAAAGAACTATAGAAGTATTTGTCTGAAAGAAGTATTTACACTGAGCAAGGTCAGAACACTGGAGGTAAACGAGAGAAATAATTAGTCAAGGAAGACTGTTTTAGCTTTCCACAGATAACGTACAGACACACACAGAATGAGAGAGAGAGAAGCAGTCAGCTATCAAACAAAACGGGACGTAGAAGATGGAGGTAAGTGAAGAGATTAAATCGAGAAGTCTCCCATGAACAATCTAAAAAGAATTTTTCCATTGGATCTGTTTTCAACAATGGTAGATTGCTCAGGAATTAATCTACACGACATTTCAGTCTGAAATCACTGACATATTTCACAGAAACATCTCATCTTAGATGCTTTATTTCACAAAGTAAAGCGGGCAGTGTAAAACTTGTCCACTTTATTTAGCTCACACAGGTACAATAAATATGTGAACAACAGCAAATATGCAATATACAGTACATTTGTGTCGAGTCTTCCTTAATGTTTAGTAAATTGAGAAGTTTCTACGACAACCTTGGGTAGAAAATTAACGCGCCCTCTATTTTACAAACTCGGCAGGGTGCCTGCAGACGAAATTCCTTCTCCGTATTTCTATGGGAGACGTTAAATATTTTGATTCCCAAGAACAGGTCGCTTTATTGTTTAGATTTGTTTTCCAAACGAAGAACAGGTTTTTGCTTTAGGGTATAACTTTGAACTATAACGAAAGTAAGCCGTGCGCTCAAGATGGTTTTCACGTAGCTTTTGCACTGAGAAAACATCAGTTAGTGGATGCAGTGATGTTCAAAGTCAAGTTTCGTTGGGCACTGATCCGTCTTTACAATACAAATATACAGATACGCGTCTTTAGAGTGTGTGAACTAGTGCAGATGTTAAAAACTTTTTACATTATTTGTGCTTACAACACTGTGCAAATTTAATGATATTTTCGGTCTGTAATTTTATTACTGATCAATCGCCCTCCTTCAGTACACCAAACTCGGCGTAATTGTTGCAGTCTAGGCAACGACGCTTAAATGGTTAACGGATTTCGTGTTGAAGCTTTGGACTGTAAACAAAAGCTTTTCTAAATATTAAAAAGATTTAATTTAAATCAACTAAAATAACAACTTATTTACAGCTAGGTAAGAGTGAGAAATAACATATAGGAAATTAGAAAATTACGATAACAATTTTAACAGCAACTCGAGTGAGAAAGTATCAAAACACAAATTGTCAAATAAATTATGCCTGCCCATCCGCGTTTGTGTGATTTTTTTCTGCAAAACCGAGTTTAAAGACTTAATTTTATGTTCGAGAAGTAAGTTCTTTTTTCTTAAATTTACAGGCTACGATTGAAGAAATTTGTGCGATAACAGCTGGTTTAACCTACTAACATTTTATCATAAGTTTAAAATCAAAACCTTTGATATATACGACTCAGATCAATGATTAACAAGGAGTGAGTTTGATTCCTTTTAGTTTGTTTTAGAGAAAAACTCCGCGAAATAAAATATAACTTTCCCTTCAAAAAAGCGAAACGTGGGAACATTTGCATGTATACTCATAGCAAAATTTTGTCTGAAAAATGACCTAAAACGTAAGCAAAGGCGAGTGACAAATTAAGTGATTACTTTTTATTGCAAAGTGGAATCCAAAAAGCAATGAGAGGAAATAAAATTGATTTTAATTTAGCAAACAACATTGACTCCCTATTCGCGGTGGTGGTCGTCGAAGATAATTTTTTCCTTCACATGATCATGTTTCGTCTTTGCCGTTTAAGTTGAGAAACGGTCATTAAACAACCATCACACGTATTACCAAGTTAACTCTGTCTTTTCTGTTCACATCTGCTTGAATTATGCAGTTTCTCGCAGATGAAATTCCCAGAGTTCTGATCACAAATTTTAAAGCTATTTGGTGGTTGCGTTCGAGTTAAAGAGCTAGTTCTAACGGTTTCATAAATTATAGATATCAAGAAACGGGAAGCGCTTAAACAGATATTGTTTTTATCTTGCTTAAAAATAATACTATTACCCGTTTTCGGCACTGTTTTTAACTGACAAAAAACACAAACGTACCCAGCCATAATTCATCGTCATTTTTGCCTTAATAAACGTAAACTGGATAAGTTTAAGTGATTTCGTTTAATTCATTTCTCGACCTATTTTCCTGCTCAACTTTAAAATCTAAACGAACTGATTTCCTAAAAACATAAAAGCGGTATCCGTTTTGTAGCTGGGAATGGATTGTTTTCTTCTCAAAGCCATGGAGAAAAAACAACTGGAGTAGAAAAGGAAGACAAATTCCAAAAGGAAACTTACCGTTTCTCGTAAAGCACATCGCTCGTCACAACTCGAAGGCAGCTCAACAACTTGGTATAGTTCTCCACCGAGAGGGGCCACAACTGATCCGTTGGGAAGTCTTATGGTTGACGAGCTTCTAAGAACACTGTGTGCTTCATGACAACTAAGGACTTTGCATCCTGGAGGCAAATTATGAAGACGCGTAGAGCCCACTGAACGACTGGATGGCTGCGACATTTTGACAACGTTTACCTCTGTTTCTCCCTCCCTAAGTAAACAAGAAATGTTATTTCATTGGACCCTGGATAAATTTAGGAAAATAACGTCAGACAATTCAGGAAAACAGTGAAATTATCTGACCTAGAATCGCTCAGGCTCCTGTTTTATGTATTTCCACTTGGAACCGTACACATGAAACAAAACTTTACAACTTATTTTGTAAGAAAACTGTGGAGCCTGTGACTGTGTTCTGGTTTGCAAAGGAATATTTGAAAGAGGGACAGATATAAGCGAAGCAATCATAAAACTGTAATAGAAAGTCGTTTAATCTGATAAAGCGTTCCCAACTCTAAAGAGGGCATTTAGCCGACAATTCTAAGAATTTAGAAACACCATAAAATTTTCTTTAACCGTGACTTAATTGAGACTCTAATTATATCTTGTAAGGCTTCCTAAATATTTTAATGATATAAGGCTGCAGTCAGATTTCTTCAAAAATTATTTTTAAATGTTGCACAACGTATTCACTTTTAGTCGTTTTCCAGGTTATAGGCGAAAAACTAAAAAGAAACGCCATCAAAAGATACAAGCAGACGTGTGAAATTAATACTACGAAAAATATAAGATACTTTTATGTATTTTTTGGTTTCCCAAGTAAATATAGTATTGAAAACGGGACGTTCTAGTTTTTCGCAGTCAGAACTATGTTGATTTTGTTTTGCAGGAAACGAATTGAAGAAAAAGTGCCCACATTTTTTTTTGTTATATCTCAGGTAAAAAGAAAGTTGAACGATATAAGTAGAAGACAATTCTTGATCGCGGTTATAAAAAGTCCACCGTTTTAAAAATGGACAAACCTTGCACGGACGGGATTTGACTCGTGATTTTTAAGGTTTTGAATTTTAAAATACAGAAATACAATAAAGTACAAAATTCTGCTAATAGTTGCGTAAAACCATGCACAAATGTAATTTTGAGTTAAGCTTATGCAACATACCTTTGTTGTTTTGCTTGGAGAATCCGGCGCAGTGATAAGCAACGAAGGCTGTCCAAGAGCGTTTGGTCGTTTTCTGTTGGTAGTTAGGACTTAAGGTCTCTTTAGGGTCATTACACTCTGAACGGGTAGGAAAAATGGAATGAAAATCTGCCGCAGCTGTGGGTCTATTATGCACTCAGAGCTTTCCTCACAGGCAAAAAAAAAAAGAATTCTAAATAAATTAAGCAATTGTTCGGGAGTTTGATAAATTATTAATCACTTGTGAGTTAGCCAGTTAATTCCCGTCCTTTACGAATACCGGTGAAAATGACATTGAATTAGATTTAAATTATGCTGATTTCATTATATCCCGCCACCTTGTTTGTGTATCACTTTTTTTACAGTTCTGATTTCCGTTAAGGGTGATATTTCTATCGGAAAAAGCTCTCCATGAGAAGTTTCGCTTTTTTCACAGGTGGACCTCGGCTGCGCCTTGACAAAAGTCATAAAAAGTGAACGAATATTATTTGATTTTCCTTGATGATTTATTTGTGCACTCATAATGGAAACGTTTAGTTTTCTTCTGCTCTTAAAAAATCGGAACCTCCTGTCCAAAGCTACATGAGCAAGAAGAAAAGATTTTCAAGTGTCCGCCATCGTGTCGATGATTTTGCGCTCATGCGCAGAGCTTATGTTTTGTTCTTGCAGGTTTTACCATAAGTGCTTCACACAAGACCACCTATGGCCTTGCTTCAAATGGTGACCTTTAGATTTAATAGAGCATTATATTTTTTTGGTTTGCTTTTCCTTCGAGAGAATGATGGTTTGTCAATTTATTAAAACTTAAAATGTAACACTTCTTAATAACCACATTGTTGGGAATCGAATAAATTAAAATAAACATTTGACACTGTGTTAGATCTCCGCTCCATTTCGTAACGGTCACTTTTGAAAGATAAAGTAGAAATAAATTAAATGTTTTCTGAACGGATTTGTCAATTATTCATGACTAAATCTTACAGTTGCGTAACCATTATCTTTTTTTATTAAACAAACTAGCGTAAGGTTTCTGAGAAGCCAATTTTTTCTATTATTTGTAGCCGCCTGTAAAATAGACCGATAACGCCCATATAAGCATTCTGTTTTGTTAAGAAATCGAAATTTTAACTTGACTACGCAATTAGCCGGTAAATTTTGCGAAATACTGGGAGGCGTTTGAACGTAATCTAGTGATAAACTACCGTTTTATTCAACTGCCAGTCGTTAGCGCATTAAGATTTGATCAAAGTCGAAAACTGAGCCCATATCAAGACTCCTTGATTCAATTTTGCACCTTATCAAAAGTGCTGCTGCGTCGTAGAGAAGTTTAAATTGCTATTGTATTTGAGCTGACTACAAATTTGAAGTTGAAAAGAAATTGCCCACTGAGATATTTCAATAAAATCACGGCGGGCGACCAGGGAACAGTAGCCGAAGCGATTTCACACGATAATAATAACAATAATATTGCAATGGCGGCTTGAAACTACTAACGTTTGTCATAGTTCGTTAAACAGCAAAGTTCTGCCCAATTCCAGGTTTTTTCATTGAAGTTTAATCCAGAGTGCAAATGAAAATGAACGCGTACTTGATGCCTGGGAATTTGACAGGTGGACCACATATGCTCGAGAAGATAATAATGTACTGTTTAATCGCTATTTTTCTGTGTTCAGTCAGTATAAAAGATGATTTGATCATGAACAAATAATATTATGGTTTCGTTCGTGTTATTCCTCGCAGCAATAAAGCTATATCGCTAAATCCTTTACTTATGTTAATTTTCATTACAAGATCAATCGTTTACAATCGAAATTTCATGAAGCGCTTCTCCCGGTAATCTCGCTTCACCCTTGTTTTGCGACCTTTTGACAATTTCATTGCATTTTATTCCAAAATTTGCATTCTTATTCTTTATGCTTGCGTTTTGTAAGTTTTCTCTCCTGTTTTACAAGTATGTAGTAGCTCCTTTTAGTTCTAGATATATTCAAAGCTACCCCTTTTCCGTACTTCGTGTTATTAACCTTGTGTACAGAACCAAAGAACATTTATCTCAATTTAAACCTTAAGTTTGCACGGTCGGTGCATTTAGATGATCCGGAAGAAAAAATAGGTTCGCCAAAAAAACATAATCTTCTTCAGTGAAAACAAAGTTTTCAATTTCTGTTGAGTCTGAAGAGTTATTCCAAGTAAATCGTTAACTGAAGAGAAATTGCTTCCTAGCGTATTATTTTTTATCTTTACGATACTAGGATTTTCCGTAATAGTTATTAATTGCTATTGTTGAAGAATTTGTACAAAGTTGTTTGCTTAAGGCTCTCCATAGGTGCAACGAAGATTTCTGCTTTACTTCTATTTGTTTGAGACAGAAAAAATGCAAACAGTTTCTTCCTCAGTCCGGCGCCTCGAGTAACACAGAAATTAAATACTTCTTCATCGTTAAATCTCGCGTCTATCCATCTATAACCAGTAGCGCTCTTCTGAAACCAATCAATAGATCCTTTATTTTGTGATCAAAAGCAGTTTAGACTTTTGAGCGATAAAACAATGAGGCTAGTAAGCGAACCATTCCAAACAGAACAACGGGCCAGTAACTTTTACACGAGCCTTTGAACAGCCACTACATGATTACGCGCGGTTAAAAGCTTTCCTCTCCATCGTCGATGAACGTCACAAAGGAAATTTCACTTAAAATTAGTTGCGAGCTATTGTTTGTCAAGAGCCTCTTGTTTTCAAATTCAAGTGATCACGGAAAAAAAATAAAAGAAAATGCTAATCCAATTGAAATAGCTTTGGCAGTTCGCATTACTTTCTTTCTCACGGTTCTGAAAGCAACTTTCTACTTTATGGCTTTTTATTACACTAAGCCGTAGCCTTGCTCATGAGAGATGTATTCACTAGCGTATATGCATAATATTGTTGTGATCTGTGATTGCCTAAAGTCCTTGAGCATGTGCTTGCGAACAATGCATGCACAATTGATCTTGTAAACGAATTAACAGTTCACCCGCCCTTCCGCAAATGGGCTATTTTCATATTACTGACAAGAAGAATCGTTTAACTAATTTGCTTAATGTGACCAATAAATGCAAGCTGACCGATTAGTTTTGTTTTGTTTTCCTTAGGTTAAATTCTCTTCACCACTGAATGTAACCTTAGCTTCGACCGAAAATCAGAGAGTTTCATAAGATTGGCTTAAATCCTCTACTGCATGCATATTCTCAAAAAAAATAAATACAAATCAGTTTCTTAAGGGTTCCACTTGTGAATAATTTTGTAATTTGTCTCAAGTGAAAGGGTTTCTAACATAAACGATGATCAGCTTAAGGATTTGTAATGCTTTCTTCTTATATCAACTTCGCAATCCGAAATAAATTGTAGTTGGCACAAAGCTAACGAATGAAGTCTTGTCATTTGCGAACAAAAAATATCTGTAATATTTCTAGTGGAAAAGAATAAGATCAAAGACCCGAAGATCAAAACAAGAGCAAAATTCACAACATGCGGCAGTTACCACAAAACTTAGAAAAAAAATATCCTTCTTAAAGAACAACCTTACGGTTAATTGGAAAGCACGAAAGATCACCTAACTTTTATGAGTTTTGAGAAACCAACTTAATTGCTTAATCATTACATCTTTGGAATTTTTGTTCAAATTGAAATTCTCGCCAGAAAATAATGTTAATGAATAATGATACTTCGATAAATCTTACAATTGTCCTTGAGTCAAAATGAAATCTGAGTTAAAGCATTACTTCTATCTCTCCGCTAGTGCGCTAGATTGACCTCATCATCTTTGATCTTTCCGAGGAAACGTCCGTATTCAACTGTAATAAGTTCTAGTTCTAAAGAGAGCTTTAAAACTTAAAAAGTCGATAAAGATCTTTCGCTTAGTTAGTTCGATATAGTGCTTGTTTATTTTTGTTTTTTGTTTGTTATCCCAAGCTCGCAGAAGCAAACAATGACTTTAGACGCTTACCTCATAAAGCATTTTCCCAACTTTAAAACCCGCTTCCGTACCAAGTTTGCTCTTGAGTAGCCTTTGTTGAGCAAATGTATGTTTAAGCTAATTGAAGTGTGGATAAATCTCGGCCCTGAAAGATGGGGAGGCCTTGAGAGTCCAAAATACAGGATAATGATTCAGTTCCGTAAACAACTGAGAAAGAAATATACACGACGCAATTCAAAATCAATGTTTCGTGCAAATGTAAAAACGCTTTTTTTCTTTTCATTGACATTTTTCGCTGAATCTACACAAAAAACTAGTATTAAGTCTTCATTTCTAACAATGTCTGTTTGACTAGTAACGAAATGCATATTAATGTTACTTGAGTATCTCAATAGCTTTTCTTGCATAGTTCTGACTTCGGTGAATATACTACAAAGTATGGATGAACGCGAAAAAACTCACCGTCAAGTTGCATTAGAAGTTGACCAAAGACCCGTTTTGTCTGTTTCTATGTGTGTAATGCCGTAAACACAGATCCAGATCTTGAAACTTCAAATGCGATGGAAAGAACAAAAATATTGCGAACACTGACTTATTCACAGAAATAGTTTGAGAAAGGGAAGTCAATACTTAAGCAACTGCAAAACAAATTTGTTTTTAATCCTTTAGTTTTATTTCAGTGCAATTAACCGTACGGGAAAGACATTGAAGCATTTTACAAGATTACCTTGATCGTTAGATAACTTCTTTTGAGCTCATTTAGGACTCTTAACTTAAAAATAATTTCATGAAAGTGACCGTCCCTGGATACGCGAAGGCTGTCTGGTTCATCTGTTACACAGCTGCAATGCTCGTATTTCCAGCTTTTTGATCAGCGATGGAAAATTTCTTCCAAATAGAGAGAAAATATGTCTTAACAACAGTGTATTCTATTCTATATGTCTTTCTTATTTGCTCTATTATTTTCGTATTTAATTTATTTTCATGATTAGTGATATAAAAGTTGAATCACAGCAGTGCTGCTAGCTCACTTGTTTAAACCTGCATGGAATAAGACAACAGAAGATGCAAATGTTACATCTGTTCTTTGGATGTATTTGTTTTGAAAGATCGTGCCTCGAAGGTAAAACTCACTATTAATTGATTATCTTCCACTGAACATGAACAAAAGCGTTCTGTTGCAAAGCAACGACCACCTTGCTTGTGAATAACTACCAAACACATTTTCAAAACCTGTTATAACTATTGCTGTCAAGCAAGTGGTTGATGGACCTTCCTATGGAAGCGAACACGTCCTTGATTAATTCTGAGCAGACTATACCTCAGTAGAAATTCTAAACCCTTTCTTCATCTCGAGTTCCTTTCAGCAGATTCTTACTTTACAGACAAACTAAGTTTGAACCATCACTATTTAACTTAGAGTTCATAATAGCCCTTAACCTTTTCAACTTCAAAACTATGGTAACTCGTTTAAGTAGAAGAAACGTTTTTTCTACTTTAGCTCCCTCATACAAACTATCTTGAACTTCACCCCTATTCAGAGGAGCGGCGAGAAACAAAAAGAAAAGATCTCTCGCTGACCAATGACGGATACCAAATCTCACGTCGACGGGTGTACTCTCTCGATCGAACGTCAAACTCGTTTCCTTCAAAGATATTTTTTGTTTTCTTGAAACAAAACTATAGCATTTTCCAAACTCGTTTCGATTTTGAGTGGTAAGCGGCTGGCTTATTCTGAATATGGGACAAAGGCCTTCGAAGGCCTACAAACGCCGTCAATATAGTGTAGTACTAAGTTCCGGCATAATCTCGATAAGTTTCGAATCGCAATTTACATTCCTTTCAGTGAATACATGGCATATACTTGGACAATCAACATCGTTGCATTGCTTCATTAACACGCGCACGTATACCACAGCAACTTGTTTCTTTGAGAATTTGCTTTACCTTCAATTTTGATTAATAATTGTGTAATGTGTGATGTGTAATGTTTGTTCATCCCCTTTTTAGCGAAGGTTGTATTACAAGGAAGGATCCATTATCTAGACTACGCATAGCCGATTAAATTTGCCTTTGAATTGTTTTTAGGCCGAGCATGAAAGATCTTAGATTAGGACCTAGAGCCTGCATCGCAGCCTATCCGTTTACGAGACAAATACATTAAAATTGCATTTATGGAATAGTTCAAACACTTTAAAGGTAAAAGGAAACTGAATACAACTGCAGTGAGATGGCTTCCTAAATGTTACCGTAGTGCTCATGAAGATCGCCTCACAACGTTATGTAGGTATCCGAATGGCACAAATAGTACAAGACAAGGATTGTTTAAATTTTTATTCTGGGGGAGAGGGTCCTCTCCAGAAAATTTGCTTGACGAGTGCCATATCCTGTGCCAGACTAGAATTTGGTTAGGTTTTGATACCCTGTCCTTGACCAGTCACCGCAGCTCCCTACTCAAATTAGAACCAACTTGTAAAATCCATGCCCTGTTTTAGCCTAATATCAAAAGGGACAACAAATTGTGTCTGAAAACCACACCCTTAACAGCAATAAACACTCGTATAGCTGTTATAATGAATATTTATAGCTCTGCCACTAGCCACCTGCAACTGGTGTTTAGTTTTAACTAAATTAAAATTTATTTGTTCTACCGAGTAGCTCAGTCGGCTCGTGCGCATGCGCATGCGCAGCCTTTGGAGCCAAGAGGCCGAGAGGACACGGTTTGATTTTAGTATTGTCTATGCCCATTTGGGCGACTCGGTCGATACCAGCCTTCAGAGTTAACGAGACCATCGAATAAAGATGCTGAACGGCCAGGCTGCACTGATCAACCACTAATATGTGCGTTTTCTGCTGCAAATAACCTCTTTTTAAAATTCCCACGACCATCTGACGATCTGGCTTGTAGTGCCAGCACAATCGGCGTGCAGAGCATGCAACGGTGATCTCTTCTAGAGCGTGAGATCTCAACGAGACTTTTTCTTTTCTCTTGAGTGGAATCCTACCTTTTGGGGGGTTATCGCTGTTTACAAAAGGCCTTCTTGGTCACACACGATACAGACCGATATACACACGAAGCTGCTTACAATATTTTAGCCTACTGACCAATTTATATCAATTTATATCAAGATCTGTCTTCTCCTTACAGTATATATCAATACCAACTGTTATGAGAATTAACATATACATATACTGCAGACTCTTCCAGATAAATTAACTATTTCCCCCAACTTGTTTAAAAGGAAAACACCGTTACAGGTTAAAAGAATTTAGCGACACATCATAGGTCGTGTGTGGGGCTGAAAGGGTTGGTATCTTTTTACAAGACCTGAATGTTTAAGATTATTTGATTATTTGAAACTATACTTTAATTTCAGACGCCGAAACATGCAATGTTGTTCCGTTTTGACAACCCGTAATTCCTCAGTGTTGCCCCTGACAATGTTAATATAGCTATGCACAAGTGCACCAGAAAAATCATTATAACATAGCAGTGTACGGGCTACACTGAAACACTATCACGTTTTGTTAATTCTGTATACTAGACGAGTTTAATAATAAGTTCGCCGAGTAGTATTATGGAGCTGCGCCATTGCAGACAGCAAGGAGTAATTTTGGATTGGTTTGTTATCTTTTTAATTGGTCAAAAATGAAAGGATTTTTGCTGCTGCACAAAAACTAGTTGAAACATCTTAAATAAGAATGTCTTCGGTGTAGTGGTTTAGCGAATAGTTGTCTAATTTTTAACCCGAATTAAGGTCGTGAGTACAAACCCCACATGTCCATTGAAGGGCTGGTTAGGCAACCAGCAAGGCTAAGCCGGGGGATCACTAGGCAGTTTCGTGCGCCGATCGCGGCATCGTCTTGGCGAAGTTCGCGCCTATAGTGTTTCACCTGCGAGTGCATACTTCGCCAATCGCAGCGACTGGCATATAAACATCGCCGGTATTCTAGCATGTCAGATATCAGCGGTTAACTACGCCACAGTTCGCAGAGATTTCGCAGTTGGTCCATCTAGCGTTTCCTTCCTGTGATGATACAACGCTCGTACCAGCGAAGCGCCAGTTCATTCAATGAATGAAATTTAGTCATTTTGCCACATGAACTTTCAGAATGGCGGATAAACCGTGTTGACTTTCTTCCGAAAATGCCCTGGGAACGAAAAAGAGCGATATTCGCAAGACTAATGCTTGCGAAATGCGCAGGCGATCAAATTCGCTGCGATGGGCGTATAAACTGGCCACCTAGTGCGTCCACGGCTTTACGTTACTTTACTAGAAAGGTGTAAAACAGAAGGCTTAGAGGAGACAAAGTACTGCACGTTAACATGCACCAAGCTGTTCAAAATTACAACGAGACAAGTGCGGCCAAATTTGAGTTTTGAAGAGAACGTGAACGTAGACCTCGAGCAGTCTTTTTCTGTTCCTCAGAGTCCGCAATCCTTCTGGCTAGCAGTCTCTCGACTTGCTAGTTGCTTCGCCGTTCGATTTTTGTGTCTCCTCAACTGATTCTAAGGAACAGAAAGAGACTGCTCGCAGTCTAACGTGAAGTCAATTTAAAACTTTATCCTTTATCTGGTTTGGATTTGTATTTAGCATATAGTCGGCAATTTGTTCCATCCAAGGTTAGCGCAGTTGGTAAGATCCAATCTCTGACTGCCAACCAAGACGTTTCGGGTTTAGTTGAACGTTAGACAACCTTACTTCACCACCCTGTTTATGGACAAAATTCGAAACGATAAGCCGTTGGTCTTGTCTCTCGACGTTCTAAAACCCACGCACTTCTCGATAACAGCCGTCTGGTCCCGGTGTTGTGATCTGAATAAAACTATGAAAAAATTAAAATAAAAAAAAAAGCGCAATTCAATGTCTCGGGCAGAAAACTTTGTGAACCGCTGAAATATATATAGCGGTCTGGCTAAGACCCTCGGCCAGTGAACCCGTATACTTGCTGTGAACACAAAACCCCACGGGGAGCACCTGAAATGTTTTGTAAAGTGTAACATGCAAGAAACATTAGTCGAACAAATAAATGGTAATGAAAGAAAAGAAAAAAGAAGAACACAAAATTGGTTCATTCTCAGAAGACGTTATCTGAGCTATGCCAGCTGTGTAAAGTCTGCAGTGGATTTGTTCTAGTTGAGTAATAGTAGTAAAACTAGTGGTTCTAGGAGTAGTGACAGAGTGAGACAGATGTGCACAGCATTCAGTATTCTTGGGAAAAAATGATCTGACGTGTTCAAATGACTAACACACCTAAGACAACTTATCAGCGTGCGCGTTATGAACCATCTTAGAAGGTAACGCCAAGGTAAGGTGAAAAGTGAAAAAACGACTTAATTTGACTTCTGTAACGTTTTTTGCATATATCTTGTTTGCTTCCCTTCTTCCTTCTTTTGACGAAAAAAATGATGTATTCTATAAGCTGAGTACTCGGTTAATATATCTTCATCTTCTGTTTATTATTGCAATGATGGTGCTTATTAGACAGTAAGCACTATGTAGTATGGCTGAATACTGTTACAAGTCTCGCAGTTTTATGAAGAGCCCTTAGTGTGTGGTAAGGGCGGAAATAATTACTCATCTTTGGTGTTAGGCTCGCCAAAATACTACACGACTCGTAACAATATCCACCCATATTACACACTAAACTGTCTGATAAAACATATGCATTGTAAATGACATGCAGAAACCATTTTTACCATATAAAGGTGCTATTAGTTACCATGACAACAAGAACAAGAAAATGCCCTCCGTTGTCCACCATTAAACATAAGCGTTCGACAATTGAACAACGTATTGAAAACCGAAGCACTACTCAAAACTGAAAAAATCTTCCAAAGTCAAGGCTTCCAAGGTTTAGTTATAGTTACCATAGCAACAGTAACAAACAAACAAACAAACAGAAACCACCACAATTCAGTTATTCTTATAACTAAATAGTATCACTGTCTGATTTATAGTACCTACCGTGGGTTGAGGCTCGCGTTATCGACACCATAAGCCTTATGATTAAAACTAACTATATTATAGTTATTATCATTAATGTCATTACAATTTCCTCAGTTCTGATTGGTTTATTAATATCTCTTTTGTTCATTAATATGTCAGTCAACTGTCCGATTACACTGAGTTTGTTATCGGATACAATCCGATTTCAAGCTTGATATCGGACATCTGAATGAACCAATCACAATCCGAACTTTTAGCTCAAGAGCCAACCGCAAGTAAGTAAATAATCACCATGACAACTTACCTCTCAGAACAAGCGAAATGGAGAACTTTTCCTCTGTCAATAGTTTCATTTCTTTGAGTAGCAGTGAGTTCTACTCAATGCAGATTGACCTTGTATAGTACTAGTAGTATTGGTAGTAGCTTTTTACCAAAGACTAAGTAATACACCGTCACCAAACTTCCACAAGCACAAACACTAAAACTAAAATTGTGACTTGAAAAAACTAGGTTTTTCTTTATTTTCTCGAAAATTGTAATGCTTATGATATTTTGGTAATAGGACTTCGTGTCGTCCAATTCTGTCAGTAATCATACACGTGATGAACAAACAATTTTGTTATCACTCTTATGATTACAGACCGAATTGGACTTCACTCTGCCCTATTACTATTACTAATTACCGTTATCGTTAACGTTGTCACTATCAAATCCGTGATCATTACCAATTACTGTTATCGTTATGGTTAACGTTGACACTATCAAATCCGTGAACATTACCAATTACTGTTATCGTTATCGTTAACGTTGTCACTAACAAATCCGTGATCATTACCAATTACTGTTATCGTTATCGTTAACTTTGTCACTATCAAATCCGTGATCG
>JAOBYE010714357.1:26530-41183 GCA_025403585.1 Parazoanthus swiftii
TTACCAATTACTGTTATCGTTATGGTTAACGTTGACACTATCAAATCCGTGATCGTTACCAATTACTGTTATCGTTATGGTTAACGTTGACACTATCAAATCCGTGATCGTTACCAATTACTGTTATCGTTAAGGTTAACGTTGTCACTATCAAATCCGTGATCATTAACAATTACTGTTATCGCTAAGGTTAACGTTGTCACTATCAGATCCATGACCATTACCAATACCGCTACTTGTTGTTATGATTCTCATTATACTTGTATCGTTATCGTTGTCTTCAGAGTTGTACATGTAGACTTAATTGACCATTCAACAACAGTAACAACATACTTGAGCTTGCCTTACAGAGACATTGGTGTTTAAGAACACATGATTTCTGTACATAGAAAGTTACGACCGGCAGCATATATGTAGCACGAATGTCAATATGATTAAATCAATATTCAGTAATACTAACGTAACAAGTTTATGTGTTTCTCAAAACTTTCATGATCATCCTATAGAAACAGAAAATTAGACGCGCGCGTTTTTCAATATGTTAAATTGTTATTTCGAATCGTCCTGTTTTTCGTTCTTCAAAATAAACGTCATTCGATGAATTTCACTGCTAATGTCGTTTTCTGCACATCTCCTCATCTACTTCACCCGAAAGGCAGATAAGTACTTCTATTTTTATGAGCCTATCTTTGTCCTATACATCTGGTTTTTTTGTACAATAGTCTCAGCGCTACTATATACCGTACTGGATCAAAGGAGAATCTGAACTACTTGTTTTGCCAAGAATTCAAACCAGGTCTGTGCGTAAAAGTTGACTTTATCGCGGATAATTACTAAAAAATCAAACAAAAAAGGTCTACAAAGGGGAAAATTGTTATACATTTGGTTGGCCTATCTTTAAAAAAGGTTGCATGTTAGGGGGTTAAAGACTTTGTCCTGATATTTTCTGAAAAGTTGGTTTTCTAAACGGTTGTTGCAACCAAACAGAAGAAGGTGCTCAATGGAAACTGAAAACGTGTTCTAGGAACTTTACTTGGGACTTGAAATTTGTTTCGATTACTGGTTGTTTTTACGAGTTGGATTCTGAATCGGTTTTGAAATTGAAAAACCGAACTGGCTTTCTGATAGCTTTTGAAGGACAAATTGTGTTCACCTAGCTGCCCTTACTCACACATACTCTACGGGTAGATTGTGGGCTGACAACTTTGTTATGTTACTGCTATTCCTGATTTATAGCTATGGACTAAGGAGGCTCTTTTATGGATGAATAAATCAACTATCTCTTTTGCAGAAGTTCAGTTATAGGTTATTGGTAAATATTGTTTCAAAGAATTCTAAAAAGAAAATATCTTAACCATATGCGTGAAGAGCTTTAATCAGCCACCTCTGCCAAGGGATGGCGCGTTTTTATTTAAATTAATACATTATTTTTTATAAGGCAGCTGCTTAGTAGAAGCTAAGATATGTTTCCTTCAAACTTAGTTTTCTTTGTCGATAATCTTTTGAATATGTGCAAAGCCATGAAAGAGCTGTGTCTTGGTTTTCGTTTCTTTTTGTCAATTATTTTTTAGAGCTGGTCGTAACGAAAACTAAGGTTTGAAGGCGTGTAAGTGAAACACAATTGCCTTAAGAATGCAATAAGAAACATAAACTCATTTTACATTCCCTGGCACAGTGTGGGAAGTGACTAAATAACCTTTCGTAACGCTACATTTTATGGCGGTAGGCCAAAACTTGACCGAGCTGTGACCTTCTACATTGCTTTTAAACTCGTGCGGAAAATGTTTTTAAGAAAATGGACTTTCATTTGAAGAACGAGCAGTTGCGTGTAAAGTCATTTCCGGTGAAATCTTTTGTTCTCGACATCTCGGCAGCAGTTTGAGACATCTTGTTTTGTTAGGATCATTCTAAAGTCTACCAATTTTAGTTAAGATCTAAATTTCCATGTTTTTGCCCGCTCAAAAGCGTATTGCAACATTAGTTGCTTTTCTTGACCAATTTCATTTTTATATTCCTAACTAGACCAGCTTAGCACTGGACCAAATTACTTGTACCCAGTTACTCGAACTTTTTTAAATTCCTTGAACAGAAGGGTAAGAAAAAGCCAGACATGAAGGACAGACTCATGATGTCGCAGCTGACGTCAAAGTTGTGCTTGTTTTATACCGAAACACCACACAGTGAGCACAATAGGGAGTGTTTTCATAACTTTATTATATTTCCATAAACTTTAGTTTCTCTCCAAATAAAGTTTCTGTCACTTCAAAGAGTTTCTTTCAGTATTGTGACAATGTTTGTACAAACTATACAACTTAGGCGCACAATTTCACATGAACGGGTTTGCAAAGTCGAATACGCATTACACGTATCACTAAACAGACTCCCAAAGGAATTCGTGTCGAGTCACTTTTTAACTCTAAACATGTACTTGCTATTATGTTGTCTTTTGTATGTGAGAATTACGGCATTTGATTTGCATGACAACTGTTAACAATTCTTTTCTTTCATTTTAGGCGATTTGTATGTGTTTGACTAAGGTTTTCACGCTTGGTAGGCCGTGCTAACATAAATATACCCGCACTAATTTGCAAGTGTCAAGTTAAAGCATATTTTACCGCTCATGAACTTCAAGTACATAAACAGATATATACTGGGCCCATTGCCTCTCCAAAGGGATCAGTGGTATTAGGACGGAATCTCTCGCTATAAAAGCATTGTGAAAGCGACCAAAAGGTGGTAAAACTGTCCGAGAATCGGTTAAGCAATAAACCACGACTTCTTAACTTTGTTCTCAGCAGCCGACTGCAGCGTCGGGAGACTTCGTTTTACCGCATAATTAAGGTAAGGAAACTTGACAAAACTATTGGTGGTGCTATGTGTGACTTCTACTTTTAGTTTTATTACTACATTACCGTATAACCTCTGGTAATCTCTGTTTTGGGATCTGGCACAAGTAGCAAGGACAGAAAAGTACAAGATTGATTGAAGTTAGTAAAGAACTATTAAACGTATTTTCGAACCTCTGGCTCTGGCCTTCTCTTGCCGCTAGCGCCAATCATAAGATTTCAGTATCACGGAACGTTGGTCGGTTACGTTCAAATATTTATTAAGTATGAAGCTGCTATGAGTATGGTAGAAAGCTGTTTTGATCTTTCAGGTACAAGAATGTGTCGTACTACAAGATTACAGTCGTATGCACTTAACGCGATTAAGATTAAGGAAAATAATAATGGCCGGAAGACGTATCTCAGTGATACTGTTGTGTAAGCCCAACTTTTCGTCTATACTGGCCTGCGGGGTAGCAAACTGAAGCCTCGTGCCTCTATATCTAGAAAATACTTTCTGCGAGTTTGACAAAAAATGTCTATTTCTTCACACGGTCATTTAGGCCAATACACCAGCAAATACTGAAGCAGTGAATTCAGTGTGATGTGAGTGGTGTGGCAAGCAAACTCCTGGGTGTTGTGTTTGTACCACAGAACAAACAAAAAGGTATATCATTCATTGCTGTGCCTTTAAACACGTATTTGGTGGTCGTTCATTCATGTAGCAGTTAGTGATCAAATCTGCATCGCACTATCATACGAGGTCTTAATCGATTTTATCAGAATCTGTAAGTTTTGTTGGCCCAATATTCACATAGCTCCTTCATGTTCCTTCTAGCATAGCGAACGGCAACGGTCTCATTGGCGTTGGAAAGTCGTAAACTAAATTTTGAAAGTGAATTCGATCGTTGATTGTAGTATTTCAGAAATATACTGATTTGTCAATGCACACACCATGCTTTACTGCCCGAGCTTCAAAGCAGTAATTACTAAACCAATTAGATGACATTACTTTTAAATAGCTCTTTATAGTAAAAATCAGATAGATGGAGATACGTAGATCAGCTATATCAAATAAATCACTACTGACTGACACTTTGCTGAAATTTGACAGAACGAAATTAGGCTCAGGTAAAGAATATTGAGATAAATGTTCTTTTCAACAATTAACAGTGATAAAATAAGCTGTTTGTATTTCAATTTAATGAGATGATCTGCGAGAAAATAATCATCTCTTCTATTGTTATCACCTTTTACCAGATGAAACTGGATTACGACATTAAGATTACAAGTTAAAAATTATAATTCATGAAGGATCATAAGCTTAAAAGTCATGACAATTACAATGACAATTTTTTTAATCACAACATAGTTCGTTTCGTGATAGTAATTACCTTGCTTACTAATAATAAATTTATTTACTAGCAGCCAAAGGGCTCAGTTTCCCCTAGTTTACAATATATGGTAAAATAGAGCTTAGATATTAGTATTATTACGACCATATAGTTAGAACAAGACAAAATGAGACTGTGTACAATTGCTATTGAATTACCTTCATTTTAGTAACCATCCTAATGAAGAGTACAAACGTTTAAGATTTTCATTAAAAGTTGAGCCTTTTGTATTAGATTACATCACTAAACATAAAATTTGTAATATTCGAACTTTGGAATACAATGTTACAAATCTAGCTTTTTCCGCTGTGATACGCGAAGTTCTTAAAACGAAATAAAAAATTTAAAGAATGCTGCTAGCATCATACAACTTTCAACATTATATTGGACATGGTGATGATGTTTACGAATGTTATATGTTGATACTGTCACTAATTAATGGTATACAGGGGCGTTCCTGGGTATTTTTCATTTTTAAACCTACCACTGGAATGTTGCTGATATACGGTTACCAATTTACACCGGCACAAGACCCTTGTTTTGCAGGTCGTAAAATAACTTAAGTTGAGCAAACATTTTTGGATTATAAATACACAAAAAATATGACATTTTTTTTCAATTTGGCCATTTGAAAAAAAATCCCCTAAAATCGTTTCAGCCCGTGCTGTTGTGGCTTAGTCAGGTTAGGTCCTATGGTATAAACTGTTATGAAGAATACGAAAATGTATGCTAAGACTAGCCAGATATTATGAAAAGATAAATACCCAAGGAATACCCAATACCTAAAGAATAGAAGACCAACGGCCGCGTACTGAAACACACTGGAGTACGTAATTTGATATTATTAACCTCAAATATTACAAGTATCTGGCACCCTATTTTAGTTACATTAGATTCTATTCTCAGGTCAACTACAGGGGACAATATTAATTTTCTGTCACCAATTATCTCCTAAGCTAACAGAGATAAGGCAGCAATAACGATATTTACTTCTTCAGCGCCTTCCACAAAATTCTATTGTGCCATAAAAGCCTGACTATATACGTGTGAAATCTACACTGATACTACTATACTACGATACTACTACTATACTACGATACTACTGATAAGATACTACTACATACGAACTAAATATATTGTGCTAACTGAAGGCAAGTCCAGGTGTGGCTTGCATGGTGCAATCGAACCTCTCCGAAACCTATGAATTAACTCATAAAGTACGTAGACTTTTGCACAAGCAGCAGGAATGGTGTTGATACTATTACATACGAACTAGATGAATTGTGCTAACACAAGGCAAATCCAGGTGTAGTTTGCATGGTGCGATCGAACCTCTATGCTAAGGACTCACTCATATGCTACGTAGACTTTTGCACAAGCAGCACAATGTTTATTAAAAAACTATGTTTTAAAAAATTGGTGTTGATAAGTCCCAGAACCGCCCTAGCAATCATGCATTATACTGGAACAATATCATTTCCGGTCATATATATTGGCACAGTTTTAACATGAACAAATATTATAGTCCTCAACAATATGATCGCGTGTCGGTAAGTTTAAATTACTTATCTTGTATTGTATCTCCTTGGAAACCGAGGGGTAATCAGTCTCGGAAGCCAAGCAAATCGAAGGTTGAAAAATACCCTCACCATAATCAAATATCTTTAACAAAGGAACCGTTAAAGGCCGTAAAACTGTTTTACGAGATTCAAATCAAGACTCATAGATCTAGAAACTTTTTTGCGTGTTAAGTTTTTGTCTGTAAATCAACGTGTTTCCATAGTAAGCATTTCTCGAGTGACAGGTCAGTGAAATCATTGCTGTATTTTTTTCGCGATCAGTTTAATTTTCTGAACATGCACTATAGAAATTTACAGCCCGTGGGCTCTTTCAATCCCTTAATCCCCTAACTCTACCTCCTCCTCATCCAGTCACGAGAACTCCATAAATGTCCGGTGTTAATAAGACCACCCCCACCACAATTCAAAGAATATGACTGAGTTAAGAGCTACAAAAAAGGGTCTAATGAAAGTAAACTCATAAACTTGTATCACTTTTAAACCACTAGACGTGCACTCATTTCGACATTATTTCAAACGTTGCGTTTCCAAGTGTTTATGTGGTATTTCTCTCTCTCTCTCTCTCTCTCTCTGTCTGTCTAGTGGTCTACAAAACAGGCTTAAAATCGTATCACATTTTTGTTCCAAATGGGGACTGACAGTAACTTTAACTCAACTTTAAGTAACAAAGCCAAAAACACACTTGCGGCCTTAAGGAAAAAGTTTCCGTTAGAAAAGCTTCCACTAAACATAGTCAACAAACTTTATACATCCGTCTGTTTACCAATTAATACCTATGGTTCTGAAGTACGGGGAAGTTCTCTAAAAGAGGGTTTTGATCATTAATGGGACAATTCACCCATAGAGAAGACACATTTACGATTTTGTGAAGTCTTCCTTCGAGTAAACAAGAAAGAATGAAACATGGCTTGCCGTGTCGAAATGGGACGTTTTCCTATCAAAAAGGATATTGATACAAAAATATTGAAATACTGGATACACTTAAAATCTTAAACGTTTGTCTCTTTCCGTCTCTCTCTTTCTTTCTTAGCTCACTAGGAAATTATAAAGAACAAACAAGAAATAGTAAACAGTAACTGACTTCCCCCTCCCCCAAATGTATGTGATCGAATTCGAAATGTTACTACTATTGTTTGATGTTTTTCCAATTAAAACCTGTATGTAGACAGCGTTGTTTGAATCGCTAGCTTACAAGTCAGTGAGTGCTGAGTCATAAACGGTCAAACTCCTTTGTTTTCGATTGTTTAATTCAGAAATACGACCAGTATAAAAACGTTTATTGGATATTAGAAACGTTTAAATACGTCAAAGGTACCCTAAACCTACTAGCTCTAGAACTAATGAGCCAGTGAGTCAAAGTAGGGTTGCAAATTGTGGGTTTAAAGTCAAACTTTAGCCTCATTACTAGCCCTAACTCTATAACCAATCGTGCTTCATTGTTAAGCCTAACCTTAACCCATAAGTTTCATCGATTTATTGACTCATGATTCGTCGACAATTGCAACGACCGTCAGCATCTTCAACACTAAATATTCAGTTTGGCAACCAAACGTCGTCATGTGCATGTGTACAGCCTCAAGCTAGAGGGCAACTGGCTCTCTTGACATTAGTTTTTATTATAAGTCCGTTATTAAATATTACTGTTAGTATACTATAATTATATACCTGAATATGATATTATGTAAAGACTTATACACTTTTTTGCAAAGAATGAACTTGAGGCTCAAATCGCCAGAAAAATAAGAACAAAATAAGGACAAACTATAAGGTTGAAAAAAAAATTGTTTACAATGTGTATGAGATTAATGTAAGAACAAAAAGTAAACATGACAAACAAACTGCGAGGTACATTTCTCATCCACAGAAAACACAGCCAATAGGAACAAATAAGAACATTTCGACTTTGAGCCTGAAATTGTCAAAAAAGTAAGAACAATGAGCCTGAAAAGAATCATTTCTTGGTTCTCAATAAAAAAAAGTGTATATGTGTTTTAAACAAGTAAACGATCGAGCATATTAATTGTGTCTACTTTCAGTTGAATCTAGTATTTAAGACTTTTTAAAAGGTGGAAACTGAAATTGTTTAACTGTCGGGTCAGATCATAAAGGCAATGTGCTGATCAATGTGCTGATATATTTTTTACTTTATCTTTCTTGACTTTCTTTTTCATTAACAATGTTATGATATAACCAAACATTTAAGCTTCTGAAATTTCAATTATTGTGTTTACCAGCCAAAACACACGAGTTTGAAATCTGATATGTGTTGCTCCTATCAGACAGCTTTCAGTTTTTCCCGATCAAAAGTGATAACTGGTCTCTCCTTCACGGAGTTCCATTTTTATAAGCTCAAGCTGTCGTGCCGTTTGACCCTCAAGCAAACTCCACAAGACATAAACAGCGACAGCAAAGAAGGTATGACCACTTCAAAAGTTTTAATCAGTCGTTCGAGCTTTATTCCTTCCGATTAAAACGTTTTGGCGTTCGCGGACACTATAAATACACGTTCATATGTCATGTTTACGTAACCAAAGCATTACTTTGTGACTTAGTCTTTGCGATATTTATAAGCTCACGATATTTGTTCAGAGGATCAACAATGGGTGCTGTTTTTCCAATATAGGGTTTGTTGCTTAATCATGCCTTAGCTCTTTTAAGATGTGTTAAAACACATATTTTGAAACTAACTCAACTAAACGTCATTTAAATATGTTTAGTTTGATAACAGAGCTTTATCTACTAAAGTTTTAGAATGCAAGGGCCTTGTGTTTAACTTTTCCGTCCAAGAAGTCAAATTATACCTTTTGAAGTATTTACTTTTTAAATGCGATTTATAACTAAATGTTCTAGGCGTTTATAGTTTGACTTAATTGATTTAAATATAAACACGCTTAAGGCTCTTATGTTTAGTTTAACTCACACTAGGCCCCAAATTTTGGGTTGAAAGTGTCATGATATTATTAATTATAACACAGGAAGTGCAGTTTCCGAGAACCTCGTATCAAACTTTTGGTTCGCGGCATTCCCGAAATCCTTGCCTTCGGCACTCGTTCGTACTTGTCTCTACTAAGACTGGAACCGGGTTTTGGCACTTCTTAATGGCGTGGTTTTGTGTCTCCTATATGTGAAAAGTTTCGTTGCAATAAGCGTGTTGAACCAATTTTACAAGGCTTCACAGAATAAAAGGTTTACTTTTTAGACATCGTCGCTGTTACAAATCTTTCAAAGACAAAGAGTACAATTGTCAAATGTTGAGAAAATTGCCAGATATTTATCCACTACTTCAGATTTACTCCAAACCAGCTCCTTAAGTTAACGTTAATTTTTTTGCCCATAAACAAAGACCAAGACTGGTAAGTCTTATCTGAAAAGACTGCACGAGTCCCACCAGTTTACTGTTTAAAAGCAACAAATAATTAATTGCCATTTGTAGATTGGTTATTGTTCAGACGCACAAAAATGCCCACATTCCGGACCAAAACAGAATTTACTGGCGAAGAAAATTGAGTATACTGTATCATACTCTATTTATTTTCTACACGTTTATCATTTGGCTGTTGCTAATCAAACCACACATTTGTTTACTCTGCAACTCAGAACAATCAGCTTTTCCAAAAACTAAGACAGTTTTTCAGATGATTCTACAATACAACGACTTGTATTTTTAGGCCAAAGTACTACTACAACTGTAATTAAGTTAATACAACACCTTATAATGTCTGTTAAGGTTGTTTCACTGTACCGTCGGATTTCAATTTAGGAAAGAAAAGAATTTGACTTTTGTTCGGTTCACTCAACGGGTTAGAAGATTACCTAAAACTTTTGAGCATGTGTTATAAACTGAAATGATACTCCGATGTGTTGTCACAAATCCTTTCAGTTTTTCTTTTAATCGCCAAATTTGTACTAAGAACAATTCAAAATCTCCACGCGTTGGCACGCAGGCTTTTGCAGTTGTACAACTGTTTGCGAATGAGGTTATAGAAAAAGGATTTTGCGTAATTAGAAAACAAACCTCTTAGAAAACTGAATTGACTTATAATGAAAAAAGCTGATCATAAGAATCACGCAAAAGAATCCTTGGTATTTTGCTATCGGGTTTCGGACTGTTTGGCTAGTTTTTACGAGCACGTAGAATGACAAGTGATTTTTAATTAGAAGATCTTGTTTAGATAAAAGGCTCAGCTTTAGGAGTTGCCTTCAGGTTGTTTGTACTGTAGATTTACAAGACAGAACTCAAAATCACCGAACAGAAACGTATTCTAGAAGAACTGTGTGTAACAGATTAACTGTTCGCAGCTGATTTTCTGTCTTGCATAAATGAGGAGTTCTCAAACTCTATTACGGCATTCTGAAGAACAAAATCGTAACTCGAACTTGTTCAAGGTCACAACTTGAACTATCGGCGTTAGGAGACACTTTGTTTTTCGTGGTATGGCTTTTTTCCATACTGCGTATCAGTTTTTTGGTAAACAAAGAGAAGTGTTAAGTTCCAGTTGTTGTCTTGAACAGGAAAATATAAAACAAAAAAAATATCGCGAGCTTTTGTACTTAGTGAATTGTAAAATGTTTTAAGCCTAAATCCTTAGAACAGGTTAGATGCAAACTGTAGACAGATTACACTTGAGTTTATGATAAGCTGCTGGTAATAATTCCAGGCAATTGTTAACAAAATAGAGATATAACAGCTGCCATGTTTGTATGTTCAGTACACTCTGAATGAGATGGGCTTTCCATACACAAGCAAAATGCCTCACACGGCGAGCCAAGGACAAGTGCGAACTCGAATTTCAGTAAATACCTTTCAACTGATAAAGAAATCCACAACAGAAGCTCAAGTTCGATCTGTTGATTGTTAAAGGTTTGCCTTTGCGACCTCAGTGACCTTACATGAACATAACTCAGCTTTGCCGGAAATCTTAAGTACAAACTATGCTGCTTTGTTAAGCTATGTAGTGATAAACTCTTAGGCTTTATATGGAACCTCTCGAAGGGACGTTGGATTACTTGACTCCTACAAAACTTAAGGTTGCAGTTGCATTTACCGAGGACAGGAATCTATAAAGTACTCCTTCATTCTCTATGTGTTAACAACAGTAAAAGTACTCCAAAGAATGTACACGCCATTTTATCTTTTAGTTTTATATCGTTAATATTTTCCGACCAAACAACGGGCTTGTTAGAGAAATCTCTAGAAAATGCTTTGATTAAAACTATTTATGTTCACTTGTCATATGTGAGTTTGTTTAGGCTCACTTGTCAACCCAACTGTAAGCTGTCTTCAAAGTCAAACACAGACAGAGGAATATCTAATTGTCCATTGTAAATAATGGTAATTCTGAAGCAATAACACTATTACTAGGAAGAGAAGGAGAACCAAACATTTTTAAAAAGATATTAATCAAAATAGGAAAAGAAAAATAAAACTTCTGTATCAACAGCTAATGTTTGAGATAGCGTCGATAGCAGTGACAAGTATAATGCATACATAACTGGCTGTCCCGAGATAAAACTGTAATATCCTTTTGGTGCTATAACCTTGATAAACTCTTGATTGGCACAGGAGCTTAGATATCACGAGTCTCTAGTTTCTATCAGTAACTACTTATAGAATGCGGGTGGTCTGTTGGATGTGCAAGGGCCAAAACATATGCTTGGTATAATTATGATTTTCCCCACTCCCCAGTGCAGTCGTGCAAGTTTCCTGAAAACTATAAACTTAAAGCGTTCTAACTTTTGAACCATTTGGCGAAAATCAAAAAATTAACATTCATTTTGTTTATCTTGAAGTAGTGCTTTCATATGTTCTAACGTTTGAACGGTCAGTTAAAAAGAAAAAAAGGAAAAAGCGATTCATTTTTCTTGTCTTGAAGAGTATGAAAACTCTTTTTGATGAAAAACCTATTAAATGCCATTCAGTTCATTTTGCCTGTCTTAAAAGTAGACGTTTTTGCTATAATAATATGTTTATATCAGCTTAAGTAAAATATATATAACAATAATAAAGTATATAAAGCGAAAGAAAAACGATTACAATACTTTTTTAAAAAAACAAAACTAAATGTTATATATCACATATATCTTGCCTTATATGTGTTTATGATAAAAAACTGAATAATCATCCACTACGTTCCTTATATTATTTGCTAGTAAGTTCAATAATACGTATGTTATTTCATATAATACGTATTATATGAAACTTTAACACTACAGAATTGACACTGGTAAATAAAAAGAAGCAAAAATGATGATATAAACAACCGCTAGTCGAAATTGTCCGATCAGGAGGTAGGAGCTAGGTAGGGCGGAAACTTGAGACGTGCATTGTTTGTAACTATTATTAAAACTGTCGTTAATTGCGATTTAAGTTATTAAATCTTCACCAAAAAGAATTGCTAAATTTAGTTCTTACTAGCACGAAGAGTAGTAACTTTAAGAAAGATTCAGGCGAAATCACGTATTATATCTGTATTTGTAAGGTACATCTGTCTCGTGGGGTGTGCAGTAGCTAATTTAACTGTTCTGTCAATTTTAATTATGATCAGGTGTCGAGAGATGTGGTAATAACTCATGTTCGCAAAAAAACTGTCTGGCAGTAGTCGTATATCTGAATTGCAAATATTTAGGGCTCACACACTTGCCATGTATGTTTGTGGTTCCCGAGAAGTAAGCAAGCGTTCGGAATAGTTGCATGGTGCGGTAGGTTTTTAGGAAGATGAAAAGTATTTAGGCTGGTTTCTTTGGTTTAATGTGTTGTCGAAATACTCTGAAAAGTTCCCATTCAATCGTATAGCGCATTATAATAATCACTGGCGAATGGTCTCAATTAGTAACAGAGAAGATCAGCACGAGTTACTCCCTAAACTGAATTCAGTAAAAGTGTCAACTATATGAAAATATCAACTGTGTATATACGATGTAAATAGCCCCATCAGAGTGATACAGTCTGAAACAAAAAACAATGAAAAAAGGTTGCAAGATGACCCTGCTTTGCTTAGTTTGCTCAGAAACAGAAAAAGTCCTTAGTCGCTTATGTTATTTAAGCGGTAGGAGACGTGTTTGCTGAGAAAATATAAGTTGTTGGTCAACCTATAGGCTTTTCTGTTCGGTTTTGCCAACAGTTTCTAACTCGGAAAACCAAACAGCTAGAGAATATTTGATTGTTTGATCGCAACTTGCTTAAACTATTTTGCAATTTAAAGGTCCACAACTCTTTTGGTTGGTCCTTGAATGTAGAAACGATAAACGGAAGTCCAACTCGATATTTTAGGTCTTTCACGTATATTCAGTGCAGAAATGGTTTTAAAGTTATCCATTTCATGGCCACAGGCAAAATATCTTTCCTACATTTATTTTGCCAAAACCTTGTGTACCGAAAAAAAGCAGTTAGTTACAGCTCTTTGTTTAACTGCCGAGAAAAATGTCTGTTTTCAAGCAAGTTATATTTCTTAAAATAGAAGAAGTCAGTAAGCATATCTCATTTAGAAAACGAAAATCGGGTGTTGATTCAGTTACGAAATTTGAGAAAAAGTTGCAAAACTGTCTTGAATTAAAGTTGTCCGCGCATCAAAAATTTGAAAGGTTAGGGGCGCACGTGTCTCATTTTTTTTCTTTCGATTCGTGCTTACCGTTTTAAAATCGGAAAGATTTATCATGCTTTGGGAATTTAAGTTACGTCTTTTCCGCGGGGAAGCGTATTTGCGAAACTTTATAACTTGCGTACAGTTTCCAAAATTTCTACTATTGTTTTAATCGTTGCAGGTTAAAATGAAAATGGTCCCAAAAGAATTGAAAGCAACTAAAATGCTGCAGTACATTATTGTAGCACTTGTATCGCTGTTTGTGACGTCACATGGAAGCAAGCAAGGTGGGTCGGTCCCGTTGACAAGCTCATAAATTTGCAAAAAGCAGGAAAATCATACAACAGTTAAGGATTTTATCACTAAGGTTTTCTTATATCTTTCTTTCCTTTGTCCAATGTGAAGGGTCAGTCGTATAATTTTTGGTCGAAAAAGTTACACACTTCATACTTTTGCTCTAAAAACGCCATCTTGGAAGTTTGGCCAGCTTTTTTCCTTTAATAACTCGCACACATGCACAGTCGTTACTCCGACATGCCAGTCCTGTACACTTCCTTCGCAAGTTTGATGCGAGGTCGCGAAATAGGAAAAAAAAATGGGGCGAGAGGAACCGCTCTGCCTGGGAAAAGGGAAATGGGTCTATAATGACACTGTCAATTCATTGCCTTCAATTCCTTCTTCTCTCCCCGTTCTTAATCTCAGTTTTTCCTTTTATACAGAAATCGACCTATTAAATTCATTTGGTATAAATGGACAGACCAAAGGAGTTCGTAGAACACAAGGTTTAGTTGATGAACAGGGAGCAGCTTTCGAATTTGACAATAAATTTGAGAGAATAACAAAACCGCAAAGCTTTGTGGACCATGTTTCAACTCAACTCAAAACAACTAACAAAATGATGGTTGTGGCAAACGTGAAAGTTCCTTCATCGTCTTTTGGAACACTGTTCTCGATAGAAAACAAGAACAAGGGTATGTAACCGATACGTTATATACTTTATCTTTATACTTTATCAGTTACAGTGGAACCCCGCCTTACGGTCACCCCGTTAATACGGTCACCTCGTTATTACGGTCACTTTTTTTTGGCCCGGCAAAACGGTCATACATTTTCTTATAAAAAACCCCGTTAATACGGCCAACGGTCAATTTCCCAATGTCCCAACTCATATATTTCTTTATAATTTAACCCCGTTAATACGGTCACTTGAGAAAATCAAGACGCATGTGATGTGTCAACTTCACTGATCTCTGTCATTTACTTAATCTTAACTT
>JAOBYE010714358.1:0-25497 GCA_025403585.1 Parazoanthus swiftii
GCCCCCCCCCCCCCCCGAGAGAGTGTTAGCTCGCATCCTTTGACGCTCGTTCCGATCCGGCCCCTCCATTTTCAGACCTTCTTGTCGGACACTGCGAGTTTCAAATTATCAAAGAAGTTTGTTTTCGTGCGGTGTATAATCTTATAAGCTTAAAAATACTTTGGGGGTGAATTAACAAAGGGTTTATAAATTTTCTGGCTTTTTTCAGCACTATGTAGGATGTAAGAAAAAACCTTAAAACTAAATGACGAGACTCGACAAATCGCTAAAAGTTGTAGTTAGAGAATAAATGTCTTAGTCGCACTTTCAAGTATAGGATTCAGTAGAAACTGGTTTTGTGGAAAACAATCGCTAATTTTGCTTTATCATTTGGATCAATAAACGTGATCTGACAAATGAAAGTGCACCAATTTAGATTATACCGATAGTGAACAGATATGGAGGTAATTAAAATTTTGTTGTAGCTTTACTCAGCTGATATAGAAATATAAACAAAAATGAATGCTCTTTAACGTCTATCATACGCTTTGCTATATAACATCCACATATATTATTTTCTCTGAGGTTCGTCTGTCTTAATTTATTGGCAAACGCATCCTCGATTTTTTTTGCAAAATTGTTGTTACTTTATGGCGATAAGTTGACTGGTGTTTCCTTTTGATCTGAAATTTCAAGATACACTTTGCAATTTTAAAAGCAGGTTTAAACAAAAGCATTGGATTTATCAAGTTTGGTGGCCCTGACAAGAGTTTTGTATTCGTTTCGACAAACTACTTCAAAAATGCAGCGCGAAGCAATAAGATTTGATGTTTTTGCCTCTACATTGATTGCCTAGTTGTTTCTCGTGTTAGTTTCAATATCAGCGGTGACAGTATTCCCTTTAAAGTTTTGGTAATTTCAGAAAATTTAAGATGTAGTTTATAAAACTTAATACGTCTAGCTATAACAAACATGCTTTTTTTATAAAGAAAGTTCATATATCACTGAGAACACCGTGACTCAGATTTGCCCGGATTTCAAGAGTAAGGTAAAAACTAAACTTTTGACTAAGCTGTAAACACAATTTCTTAATATAAATGAATAATCGAAGTGAAAATCGAACGTAATATTATCTGGCGAAAGTAATAGCGCGTTTGGCACGAAAATTGCACTTAAGTAATTTAAAACTAATGAATACGAAATTAGAATAATTGTAATATTAATAATTCATGATGCCGAGTTGTTTTTTTTCTCCCGTATGTAGGCCAAGTAAAAAGAATTGTTAATCCGGGTAAATTATTATTTTGCACTACAATTTATTCAATGATACAGTTATTTTCTGGGGCCTGCCCCACTTACCTAACTATATCGATAATGATACAATTTTCAATCCGGCGGTTGGTCAGCAAAAAAGGCAAAAAAATGACCGGCTACACTTTGGCTTAAATGCTAGTTCAAAGGGTGCAAAATTACAACTAGTTAATGTTTTTTTAAAAAAGTGAAGGGGTTGGTATGGTGTTTGTTCCTGAAAGAACGTGTGAACTAAAACACTCAATTTACTGAAACAACAAAACCCAACTACACATTTTTTTCTAACAGCAACTTTAAAAGAACAGTGAGACTCAGATTGCCCAAATTTTAAGAATGATTATTTAAAAAACAATCTAATGCTGGAATTTCTTGTATCATAACAAGACTCAAAACCATAGCAATGTTTGAGGACGAGTAATGAGAATCCGAATTAGTAAAATTCCAGTCACTAAAGCTTTATTGTTTCGCAAAATTATTTTCACAAAGTAGGGCTTTTGTGTTCAATTTAGGTTTTTCCAAACAATTGCAATCTTGCTTTAATTATAGAAATGAGAACAATAAAGAAGAATTTGAGGCTGAAACGCCCAACTACTATACTTAAGAAAAACATATTGACCGCACTATTATATTAATCCGGCCATTTCTTTGCACGAACATTAAAAACTTACTTCCAGTAATAAACAGGCACCGCTGAGTTGCGCTGGGAGGGGGGCTGGGGGGTACGTGTCCCCACCCTTCAATAATTTTGCCGCATTTGCTCATTTGAAAATATCCTTACCATATTTAAAGGGAAAAAAAGTTTAGAAAAAACTTACTAGTTTTGTTTGTGGTTTTGTTTTACGTTTTTCAAAAACTTGTATTCTACGCAAAACAGCTTTATTCATCTTTACTTGTTACTGCTGAGTGTTGTTTTAACATGTTCATGTTCGGCTGTTCATAGCGTAACACTATTAATAAAAACAATAAGCACTACTTTCGACTCAAACCGTTACCTCCCTTGACTGACTCAACATGAAAAAGTCGAGCTTATGATGTTTAAAACGTACATCCATATACATAAATTCACAACCATTTTTTACGATTATCAATTTTAAATGCTTTTCTAGCGAATCTAGAAGCTCAGATTTTCAAACTTTTCAGGAGGAGTATGCGCCCAGACCCTCCCAGAAAACTCGAGTCTGCGGCGCTCGCTGCTCGTGATATTGCCCCCGCCTTACAGTTTAGAATTAATCCCGTTACAGGTGTGTTGGCTTGGCACACAGGACAAACTGAATCAGGGCAACAGGGAGATCTATTGTCACTGAAGAGTCTAGTTCAATATTTGTAAGCTTTGAACAGGCTCAGCATATTGGTCAGAGGCTTCGTGCCGGTTGATAAATCGTGTCGACGATCAATCAAGTTACGTTGATCACGAATACAGCGAGGACGCTTTCATAGGTAATTGTTGATCGTTGGGTTGCCTTCCTTCTATTTGGTCTTTGGACAATGTGAGCAATATGAGTTTGGAGCATCGCTTAACAACGAAGATCTTGCTGCAAAGTCTATGAGCGTTAATAAGACAATCAAATGCGTTAAGGCTTTGTTTAAAATCTTCACGCTGCAAGAAAAGTTTCAGACACTGAAAACTGTTGGGATTCAATTGCACAGCGTTCCTCTTTCTTTCTCGCTGTAAATATTTTTAACACGTAGGTCGAAATCTATAAAATAAAGTGGAGAAGGCTTTACTCTCTGCAAACAATGCAGTATTAAAATACTTGCACGAATATAATGTGGTAGTAACATTTGTGATTTTGTCAGATGATTTTTTTTCTTCTTTTGGAACCCTAAGAAAATAAAATCTCACCAAATCAATGTATACATACAGTTCAATTTGAGGAGAGGGAAAGGGAGAAGGGTGGGGTTTAAAATATTGTATTCATTGTATTTTAAGATCGATCGGGTTCCAGAAACACAGTATTGTTGTACTTGATCTTATCCATATTGTGGGAAGCTCTCTTATGTTGATAATAAATATAGATGTGTTGCAGCAAATATCTGAAATGCTCCTTATGTTTCGTATACTTGTTGTACGAATGTAAACAGAACTCAGAAAACATAAGTTAGAGTAAGACATCAAAAAGAAGTACCAGGATCGTACAACCACTCAGGTAAAACCAACAGACCAATTTAGATATATCAAAACTCAGCCTGAAATAAGACATCAACGCAAGGCTTTGGGGAATAATCCTTGCAAACTCTATACTCAAACTCAACAAGTCACCAAAAGGGACAAAGACAAAAGAAGAAAGGAAGGAAAAAAGAGATACTCTGTATTTTGTTCCCCAGAGCCTCGTGTTGGTGTCTTCTGTTTCAGGCGGAATTTTGACATATCGAAATTGGTCTATTCCACAGCTCTCGGACCTAAGGCATAGTTCATTTGATAACAAATCGCTTTCCAAGGGGGGAGGGAGAGTGGAGAGGGTTCCATCCTATTCGGTTGACCCTTAATTTTCTATCATCAGTCAAAATGGTTTCAGACAATCATTTGACATCCATCCCTTAGAAACATTTTGTTGTGGGTGATCAATTCCTTTATTATCAACACAAATATTGGCTTATTTTGCATTAATAAAATCAGGAGAAGATTAATGCTGAAAAACTGACTAAAAAGAGCAGGGGGTCTAGTTAGAAATAAGCAGACTATAATCTGTTGCAATCGACAGGAAAAATTGTATTTAATATTAACTGGGAAAAACTAGTTGGCAGTTGGGTGGTACTTCATAAAGCAAAAAATGTAAAAACTGATCAATCATCGAATTTGTTGGTTACAAAAAAAGTATTATTCCCAACAGCACCAGCTAGTTCCGTTTAGGACATGACAATGCCTAGGCTGACATGTTGGAATAACGACTGCGAATGCGATCGAATTAACAAGAGACAAACCTTGCCAAATTTTCAAGGTGGTGCTCCTAAGCCCAGTTTTTACAGAAAAATTATATGAAATAAGTAACTTTTTTTTGACCAGACAATAGCGCAATTTACCTTGCACAGTGGACAAACAAAAGCAGCAAGAGCAAACCTGGTATGTTAAAACCCTTGTCTTTTGTATGTTTATCTTGCTTTTTACACGTTGGTGAGCTCCGTGTCAGCTGGTATAGTTTTGCCGACATTTCACTTTCGCTGAGACAAATTATTGTCTGTAAACAGTGAAGTGTGAAGCCGAAGTTTTAGAGCATTTTTGCCAATATATATAATATTTAGAACAATAATAATAATAATATTAATAATAACAGTAATAATGATAATGATAATAACAATATCTTCTTCTAGAGGCTCCCAATCATTTTTTCCAAAAGTTGTCAAGGTAACACACCACCAAAATTCTTCTTTTGATGTTGCCTAATATCTGTTCAACTTTCAAATAATTCTTGAAACTTTCACTCGAGTTATATCAAAACGTTTATTTTTCAACCTAAAATGACAACTTAACAGCACCGAGCTGAAAAAAGATCTCCGTTTGTTTTAAATTAAGAGGGCTTTTTCTTCTAGGATTTTGTTGGTGAGGATTGGAAAAGATTCGTAGAAAGGATGGCGCTGGCACTCTTTGGAAAGATGGGGAGTTTCCTGGATTTCACCCGTTTAATATTTACCCGAACTTAACATTTAACTCGCTATAAAATACCATAAGGTTACTATTTTTAGTGACTACTAAATTTAACAATTTTGTCTGAGAAAGAATTAGCCGTTTTAAGGATTTTTGTTGAATATTTGTCAGATGAATTTACCCATTCAGGAACACGCAACTTAAGAAATCCTGAAATCAATCATGTCCGAGAATGAGGATACGGTGTTGTGTGAAGAAGAATAATGAAATGGATGATGTGGAAACCGTGGAACATAACGACAATCAAGCATAACAAGAAACACAAGACGAGTTATAAGAACACTTGTACAGTTCATTAAATTTTGAAATGGATTTCAGTGCTTTTTTTAATTTTTTCTTTATTACACAGAGGTTAATTTTAGCCGCTAACTTATTTTAGCGAGTACTAAATATCAGCAATTTTTTTTAAAATCGCTAATATTAGTATCCGCTAAGAAAAGTAACCTTAAGGTATATTAAACTGCACTGAATTTTACTTGTCAAAACAACAACCTTCTCGACGATTTTTTCTTCATCGATTATTACCAAATAATCTAAGAATAATCTACGGCAAGTATCATCTATAGGACAGTTGCTATGTTTTAAAACTGAGACGCATTATTATTGTAACGAGTAAAGTGGTGGAACCTTTGAAAACATCGTTTTAGCAGGTAAAATGCTCCCTAAACTGGAGCAGAAGTCAAGAAAGCCATAGACTGAGTTGTACTAAAACCAGAGCTCGAGACTCCATTGAGTAGAAAATGTAAAAACAAAAACTACACACAAACAAAGTAAATGGAAGTGAGTTAGGAAACGAATGCAAAATTATGCTAAGCAAGAACAATGTGGCCAAAACCAAACATAAAACATGAAGATACTTGAAAACAACTGAACTTAACTTGAGCTTAATCATTATCACAGATCAGAACAGTTCTGGCCCATCAAGATAAAAAAATTGCTTTAAAGTAAATTTTTGACAGGGAAACTCCAAGTTTTTACACCAAAGCGGCTGGACACAAAGGATGAACATCTTACATTCCTGACAGCAAACTTGACGAAGCCAAGGAGACAGATTTCTTGTCTAAGCATGCGCGTGATACTGAGCACAACTCACACTGTCTTTGAAGATTGATTTAAGAAATGCAATTCCCTTTATTTTGTTTACACAAGATCCCCAGCATATTAGTTTGCTAATGGCTTCTCTAAGCTTCGACACGTGTTGTCAACAGACCAGAGTACACAAGTTGACGTTTATAGTAAATTAAACTTCTGAGTATTACTTGTATCTCATACCTGAAACTAAAGTTCAAAGTAAAACAAACTGCCTTTGCTTAATATTTCAATCCACGAGCACTGCTAATTTCTGACGAGAAACCGGAATGCTTATTTAAAGTATTTGGAGGTTTGAACTTTTATGTGGTGACTAAGTATTCACTTACTTTGAAAAAGAACAATTTCCTGACTGACATTTCGGTTAATGAAAGAAATAATTACTTTTAGCCATCTATATGTAAATTCTTCTGGCTCGAAGGCGACCCCTTTTAAATTTCAAAACAGAAATGAATGAATACAAAGCATTTCAATTAAGAAAGAAAAAGTTAAGCAAATGGTTTTAATGCTGTGACAGACCTAAGCTCATTAATATTTTAAACTTGAAGATATGATAAGCTTTCATCCTAGTTAAACAGCTCATTACTAGCATTCATAGCAGGCAATTATGACGTGTGAATTTTGGAGGTAAAAAGATCATTTTGAGCTTGTGTTTTCATAAGTTTAACCAATGCGGATACAGCTTGTCAGAGATTGAAATTACTACTCATAAGCTTGGACGGCTAATTACGTCTAGTTTGTTAGTATATGGTCGAATATGCTCAATGGTAAATGTGATGTCGATTTGATTAGGTCCCACTGTAGCTCTGTCAGCTGATGAATTTTTCAATAACACTAGTCACCTTTTCTTGTTGTTTCTGCAAACATACTATGTCAGTTAATTTCACCCCGAAGAGAAACAAAATTGCAATCACTTCTCGCTTGTGTTATTACATTCGGCTCCTCGCCTAGCCGTGGACAGCTTCAGTCATGTCGACGAAAGGTAAGCAACCTCCGTTCTGAAGAATTCCCTTTAAAACCTCGGCGCTTATTCAGTGATTAATTCTTGTTGTTCTTTTACAACTTCCGCTAGAATTTGCTGGTTTTTATTTGTGAATGAACATAGCTGTGGCATTTTGTATACTCACAACCTCGTAAACATTTCATTGAGGAGATTGATAGCAATCTAGCCAAGCTATAGTTGTGTTTTAGAACACAGCCAACTTTCGTTCGCAAAATAAGTGAAGAAATTTCGAGATCCAGTAGGTCAACATTTGGCATTTTTATGTTTTAACAAACTTGTTTTTCTAAATTGATCTTGATTCAAACGCTTACACTTTGCCCTTTCTGCGTTGAACTTACGTTTGTTTTTAGGCAAGAAGATTAAAGCAGCGCGGAGATGTGCAAATTGTGGAGAGCCGATATTTGACCGGTATTTGCTGTTAGCATTGGACCAATACTGGCATGTGAACTGCCTGAAATGTTCTTGCTGTGATGTAAAGTTAGAAGAAATAGGACAGACCTGCTTTACAAAGGGAGGGATGATTCTGTGCAAAAACGATTATCTAAGGTAAACCTAAGACTCATTCTTTGATCGTGTTCTTTTCTGTTTTGCCAATCCGTGTGAATCTTTAGCTATCTTTCCATTTTTTCAGCGAATAACTAATTCCCAAGTAGCGTTTCAACGTTTTGCACTCTCTCGAAGAAGAACAACTGTAAAATAAGACAAGCAACCGCTTTAATAACCAAAAATCTTTAATTTTACCAAAGTAATTAATTTTCCAGCGCGCAACGAAGAACATCAGTTGCTTCATAAATCGTTAGAACAATTTTTGATTAAAAATTCGTCACTGTCAAAATCAGTCCCAAGATCAATTTAGTTCGATGCTTTGGGCTAAAGAATTATGAGTTGCAATATACAGATATGGCTGTTCAGGGATCAAATTACGGATCTCTTTTGAATGCTAAGCAGAGAAACCATAAGTATAGGAAATGAAATCGAACAAACTTTCTGTCTAGAAAAATATGCTCAGGCTGTATTTAAATAGGACGATTTTTCGTACAAACAATAGAATGAAATGAAACGCTTACCAAGTTATTAAACGAACCAGTAATGGTTCCATTTTAAAAAACAACACTCTAGATTAGTTTATGGTGCTTTATCCTGAAAATGAAACCTCACTTCAACAACTAGAGCCTGTTGGGTGCTTTTGAAAATGCGTATTATATATTAAACAAGTCATTTGATCTGTTCGCCTGTCATCTCTCTTGCTTATTGCTTTAGACTATGTCAAATGTTAAAAAACTCTTTTTAACATTATTTGAAATTTTCAATTTAAGAAACGACCTAAGTCAATAGATTCGTTAATAGAAAATTAACCTTCCACAAATATTTATTGGGGGCTTTAACAATATAATTACATAAGGCCATTATAAAATGTATTGAATTTATGTCACATAGAAACTAGCTCATTATTAGGAGAGTCGAACCCAGGTGCTCAATTCCGTGTACTCGGACGAAGTTTATATTTTGTCACTGTTCACTGAACAGTCCAAGGAAAAATTCGGGAGTTTATATACAAGCAATAGCTTTAATGAAAACAGTTTTCCTATATTTTGACACATTATGCTCTGTGTATAATATGTATTTATAAATGTGTGGCTAGGTACCAATATCTTTTAGACAATTTTTTTTCTTTCCATAATGTGAAAGGCAAACTAAAGTCTTGCTAATACTAATGGCCAAAGGCGGCAAAAGGTGCAAAATTATCAATATTTTAAGTAACTGTTTTTAAGGGCGGCCGCACGTTTCACATTAGCAGCCGATGTCTTTTGTCGTGTTATGATGACATTTGTTGGAGACTGTTTTAAATGACAAAAAAAGCTTTTAAGGGTTAATAAAACGAGCTTTTAAGGTTTAATAACATGATTGGAACTTTACCGATAGGGCGAACAAACAAGGAAATGTAACGTAATAATGTTTATGAGATGCTCTTATGTGAAAGCTGAATGTGAGTTGAAATTGCTCATGACATTTAAATTTACTTAAAACCCGGAAGCGAAAATATTTTTATTATTAACGGGATTAACCGCAATCATTTTTAATTTGATATATAACCCATGTTGATATTTAGGCGCTGGTCCTAATTTTGAAATGAAGTGTGACAGAAGCAGAACTAACCGCTTCTCTTTAGGCCTTGCGTTATTAAATAAATATTTTGACTAAAAATGATAGAATGGGTTAAATGTCTACTACAACTGAAACATTACCACAAACGCCGTCTCTAAACTCTTTTGAACTGGTAAAGGTATTTCGAGTTTTGTCTTGCGTTTGACAATGTCGAGATCCGAGACTTTACTGAGCTATTCTCAAGCAATAGCTCCGTCGTTCATTATCAAATCCGTCCTCAAGTCATGAAAACAAGTTGTAGGTTTTAAACTATTACAGACTATTATCCGACTAACAATTATCTGTTCTGATCAGCCTCAGTATGAATAATTGTTCAAGTTATTCGAATTTAAAACCTATTCCAATAAAGTTCTTATTATATGCTCATTTATCAATGTAACAACCCTCTTATAAGGACGTCGTAGAGGGTGGAAACTGGCCAAAACTCAACAACTCAGAGACGAACGTGTTTTTTCTAAAAATGTCGGAATAATAAAACTGAGAATCGCTACCAACACATCGCGAGAGAACAGTGCAATTTTAAGAACATTTAAGGCTGTAATCCCAAATAAAAATAGAACGTCTAGCCAAACCCCAAAAAGTAGACGTTCTTCTTAATCGAAAAAGATTTATTAGATCCGAGATCCGAGACTTTAGCTGCTTTCAAACAAAGCTCGGTCATTCAAAACCATTCTCAGGGCAAAAACAAGTTATAGGTTACAAACTATTAAAGATTAATATTAACCTCTGAATCAGACTAACAATGATCTGCTGACAAATAATTGTTCAAAATTGTTTCTGCTATTGTCACATGCGCATTCATGGTTTTTTTGTGCTCAGTTCCCTTCTTCTTTTTCCTCTTCAAGTTGTTTTCAACAAGCTTGTGTTGGACAAAGATTGCGCGCCTTTTGTAACCAAACCGAATGGAATTTATGTCTTTATGCAAAGACAGCAGAAAGCCGACTTTATATCCCGGAACACACGAGAGAACACAGTTAAACAAAGTGTATCACGAGGAAGAGCTTAGCTACTTCCTCCTGTGTACGGGGAACTTTTTGTGAAAGTTTACCTCTCCAGATCGTTACAAAGTTAACTTTGTTGCCTCGCGCACAGGCTATCCAAGCTTAAAATTCGAGTTCAACTCGATGCTTTAGTCGTTGAAAAAAGTCATTTTAGATACATATGTAAAAGACCGATTATGAGACCCTGCATGGGAATTCTTTGGCATTCTCAAAATACCAGAATGTTTGCAGATATGTTGAAACAAAATTTACCTATATACCTCAACGTGGGATTGTCATTGGGTCTTGACCGGAGCTGGTCGATCGGAAATTCGTTGTTTTTGGCTTGTGTATTATATAAAACCAAAAATCCACCAAAAGACTCGTAAAACCAACGACCCATAGGAGATCTGAAACACATGCTGGGCGTGTTCTTAAATTTCTAGCATTATTTTGGCAAATTTCACCCAATGTTCTTATGTTTCAAACAATCTCAAAATAAAAAAAGAACACTAAAGAGCCATTTGATGCTCAAATCGTGAAAAACTAAAAACATTATTCCCAAGCTAAAAACAGGCGTTTTTCTACAAAAGAAGAGCGTGCAATTGAAACTACACTGTCGTCAGTGAAGGCAAGTCGCTTGAAATTAAAAAAAGTTGTCTCAAGAAAACAGAGGCGGATCTGTCCGACGAGAGAAAATACGGAGGCGAAAGGAAAGACACGTTTGGGAAAATTGCACTTATTTTAAACTTGTGATATTTATTTGTTTTTCTGCTTCCGACGCCATTTCTCTTACTTCGCATAAAAGAGCTTTTGGCAGTTGGCACAATAACGAAACAGCTGCACCGGTGGCTCATAAGTGGGTTAATTGAACCAAGGCTAGTCGTGCAAACTTTAAATTAAGTCCTTTATCCGGTCCTTGATAAAAAGTATTGTTGAAACAAGTACCGTTATTATTATAAGTCAATGAGTTATTAGTAAATGCAATGTAAATGAACCAAGCAGAAAAGAAGGGTTAGGAATAAAGTTAGGGTTTCCGATGATTTCTGAGTGACGTTTTATCAAAAGTTTCCTCAAACTTTTTCGAAAACGTTTGATGATTTTCTGAAAATTTTCCAAACCTTTTCGAAGATTTTCCGAAAATTTGAAAATTTTCATTTTATATTAAAAAGAAAATGACAAGGTGTAACAACCCTTTTTTTTTGCTCATAGATTGTATGGTGCAAGTGGGACATGCGCAGTGTGTGCGAAACTTATTCCCGCCACGGAGCTGGTTCTAAGAGTATCAGACAAAGTGTACCACGTGTCATGCTTTGCATGTGCCACGTGTAACAGTCCGCTGGTCACGGGCGACAGGTTTCACTTCGTAAACGGACAAGTGTTCTGCGAACAAGACCACCCGGCCCAGTTCTTTAATGGTAGCCGCCCCGACACGCGCCACTTTGTAAATGGCCAGACTGCAAAAACCTGAGCTAATACACTGGTTTTGTACGAGGGCAAGGGAGATGTTGCCATGTACAATGTTGTGTGCAACTTCTCAATTATTGAGCCATTCCTTTTTAGGGATGTCGGTTGTCATATAACTACAAGTATACAGCTAGTTCAACAGGCGCGTAGCTACCTGTAAGCCAGGTAAGCCCGACCTTACCAGTCTTTCTGAAACCCTAGCACTTTTCTTCATCCAATTTCTTTCATTTCGGAAAAAGAAGGTACAGGACAGACAAAACGGAAATGGAATAGCTTGAAATGCTTCCATTTAATCCATCATTGTAAAAATAAATTTTGCTTTTGTTTTCGTCTCCATTTTGACCTATAAAAAATTATTCGAAAAATTTTGGGTCGACTAAAGCCTCGTCAACCTGTGAATCCGGGCTTACCAGAAAAAACTGGCTGGCTACGCGCCTGTTCAAGAAAGGTTGACCTGTGAAAAAGCGCAATTAGGAGCTTCAAAACACTTCGTACAGTTTAATGGCTGGTACGTAATGTAAAAACATGTAGGCCTTCCATGGTTCTATTCCAGCTTCCTATGCCTTTTGCTCGCGTCAACGTTTTTCGAAAGAGTTGTATCTTGTGATATTCATGCTCAGCTGTAGATCACACTGAACTTTGTTCCATGTATAAGTCAGTGAGTGCGCCATTATGCATTGGCGATTGAACCAACAAGATTAGTTCAAGAGCAGTACAGGTAGATAACTAAAAAATATAAGCCTACCGTACATGATTGAATCGGTAAATGTCTTGTTTCTTGTAAGGAGTTTTAATATGAAAATCATCTTCGGTATTAATTGTACACATGCATTAGGAGATTCCTGATTGCTCGGTAGTAACTACAGACTTCTTATGATTCGACCTTTTAGCGTTTGTTTTGTGGCAAGTACGTAGGAACTTTTTGCTCAGGCAAAGACTAGACTGAGTAGAAGACTTATCCGAATGGAGTTTTATTGGACTTAGAATGAGCCATTTCTAGAAAGACATTAGCTGATATGCAGTATACAAAAATAATAATTAAACACTGCATTAACCTAGCTCCCTTTTATGACCTTCGCTTGTCGTGAAGGTAGACAACAGTATCTCACAAAGCCACCTGACGATTGTTAATCAAAAACCAAAATGTGATTGCTGTCGTAGTCGTTGCTGTTGTTGTTGTTGCTGTTGTTATTGTTGCGGTTATATCAAATGAGGCAAAACTCTAATTGACTGCGTCCGGTCTGACACTAAAATGTAACTCGAACAAAATTCTCTGCCAGCAAAAAGTTAATACTCACAGCAAAACCGATTCTGTGTGTACCTGGAAAATACGATCTAGTGATAATATTAAGGAATATTCATTTTAGTTTCAGCAACAAAATATCGTTAAACTACCCCATCCTCCAAACTTGTCCAATAAATATTAAAGGACGAAAAACTACCTTCATTTCTGTCATGCACGCGTCTTTGTATTATCTGTACGTTTGCCATACTTTCCCCTTTGATTTGGTCCTTCCCGTAAAGTCTGCATGCAGACAACGATGACACGTGCGTTGTTTATATTTCCGGCCATTTTTCGCGCGCTTTTTGTATGGCGCGAGCGTGCATCTATAACTCGAAACACGGACGCCCGTGCGTCTATTAAATCGCGTGCTCGCGTTCAACCGTTCAAAACACTCAGAACGGTTTAGGAGAATTTTGCACGTTATCTGCTTACGTGTATTTTTTTTTTATAAATACTGCTTAAAGTGGCAGAGGCAATGTTCTAAAAGAATGGTCCATACTTTAGTTGTGCGTCTATCGAGTTATGATGCACTTGGGAAGTTGGGAGAGCACTCGAGAAGCTAGAGAAGCACCCGGCTTCGCCTAGTGCCACCCTAACGCTCCTCTCGTGCTCTCCCAACTTCCCGCGCGTGTGAGGATGTACCGTATGGCGGGAAACGAAGGGTGGATATGTTTGATGTGGAAACATTCTCTACTAGTTTATCTTATAGCAAGAAAGTACCCCGAAAAAATGTGTTATAGCGGGAGATGTTCATGAAGTTGTATCTTAAGGGGAAACTTTCCCTTGCGATTCATGAGTTTTGTCATTATATTTTAGTATGTACAATCACCTCAAGTGAATTATTTACCAATACTTTAATGCTCTAATGGTACACTTCTAAACCAGCGGTGCACGGTCTATGAAAAGGGGCGGATGCAGCCGACATGTCGGAATAATGACTGCGCATGCGTGCGAGGTTGGAAGAGAAAAAATTTCCAAGATGGCGTCTTGAAATCAAATTTTTGGAGCAAAAGTATAAAGTGTGTAACTTTTTTCGACCAAGAAATTTTGCAACTGACCTTTCACAGTGGACGAAGAAAGGCAAGATAAGCAAACCCGGTGATAAAACTCTTAATTTTTGTACATTTTTCTTGTTTCTTGCAAATTTGTGAGTTTGGTTGGCGTTTTTCCGATATGTCGATGCAGCCAGTTCACCGACCAGGTTACCACCATCTTCGAAAACGACCGCTGACCGACGATAGAGACACATAACTGATCTGCGAGACACTACCAAAATCAGGATAGTTTGTGTTAGTCCAATAGATTTTTAGTCACGTAACCTCTTGTATAACAACTGATGACTTGTAAACGAGCCTCCGCCAACTTCGTGTTTACACTCTCACTGATCACATAATCATGTTGCGTGAGTTCACAGGTAGATTCATGGACTCTCATGAGCATAACAATATTTGTTAACAAATGCGCATGCGCAAAGTACTATTATCAGGTCACTGAAACCCAGAAGAGGAAATCTTGGAAAAGAATCACATATTTTTTTATGAGCCCCCGAGGAAAGCACATAGATGTATGTGACTTGTTACATCTGTGTCTGAGGTGTATACACAATACATATAATAATGATGATAATAATAATAATAATAATAATAATAATAATAATAATAACAATAATAATAATAAGGGTAGTAATAATAAAAACAACAATGTTCATAATAGTAATAATACTTGTAATACTCATTTCGTTGTTAGTTTTTCTAGAATTTTCGTAATACATTTTTTATGTATTCTTTTGCTTGATCAGCAAGGTTTATCAGGGGTGTACCTAGGATTTTTGCAAGGGAGGGGATGGTTTCCCATTACCCAATTATTGATTGACCAAGATAACAGATTTAGTTTGCTTTTGAAAGGGGGCGGGGGGTTCCGGAACCCCTGGATCCCCTTTGGGTACATCCCGGGTTTTTATGGTATGTGTTATTGTCATGAGGTTGGTAAAAAGGCAGACGTTTTTCGAAAGCAAAGGCAGTTAACGAAGAAGGGGTGACAAAGAGCTTAATCCAGGCCCTTAGGCTGATAATCAAACGGGGGGTCATTTAAGCTATTAAGCGGACCTGTATTTGTTGTATTGTCAAACTGACGATCTCTACTTTTAAGTTTACAGACCAGCAAATCTATTTCCTTTTCATTTAGGAGTAAAAGCACATGTACACCTCAAAATTACACACATAAAATGCGAAGTAGTTAATCATCATTCCGAAAAATATTTAGAATAATTTTAGCATCTGCATGCATGATCGGTGTTCGGACTCCAACATTGAGCGTAGACGAGGCTGTCAGCCGTATCAACCTCACACGAAGTTTAAGTGTTTGTGTATGATCATGCGCACCGCGCGAAAAGGAAAAAAAACTTTCCTTTTGCCCATTAATATTTGGTTTGCAGTACCAACTTTATATCTTCTATATCTTCCTCTTTAATTGGCAGCGCTTCAGTCCAGCTATTGAACTGTCTGACTTGTACGCAAAGGTCGTGTCTAAAGCCTAGTTTCCACATAGCTGTTATTGTAATAAGCCACAATGTGCAAATCGTCCCGGTCGTTCCATATTGAGATGATTACCTGGAAACACTGCCGGGCGACTTGGACAATATCAGCAAACATGGCAAGAGATCCAAACGATCGGGATTGTTTGGATAGACTGTTTACGATCGCGAATGATCAGAAAAGAAAATAATCTATATCAGAATTTTGTTGCACCGAGGATAATTTGCTGATTCATGATCGCGCTTTCACAGTTTCATTGGATCGAACCAACAATCGCCCGGGTCGTTCAAAACAAAAATAGTAGTAATAATAGTAGTAGCAGTAGCAGTAGCAGCTGTAGTAGCAGTAGCAGATGCAGTAGCGGTAGCAGTAGCAGTAGCAGATGCAGTAGCGGATGCAGGAGCAGTAGCAGTAGCAGTAGCAGATGCAGTAGCAGTAGCAGCGGTAGTAGCAGTAGCAGTAGCAGATGCAGTAGCAGTAGCAGATGCAGTAGCAGCGATAGTAGAAGTAGCAGTAGTAGTAGCAGTAGCAGATGCAGTAGCAGTAGTAGTAGTAGTAGTAGTAGTAGTAGTAGTAGTAGTAGTAGTAGAAGTAGTAATAGTAGTAGTAGCAGTAGCAGTAGCAGATGCAGTAGCAGTAGCAGTAGTAGTAGTAGTAAGAGTAGTAGTAGTAGTAGTAGTAGTAGTAGTAGTAATAGTAATAGTAGTAGCAGTAGTAGTAGCAGTAGCAGTAGCAGTAGCAGTAGCAGTAGCAGTAGCAGCAGCAGCAGTAGCAGCAGCAGTAGCAGTAGCAGTAGCAGTAGCAGTAGCAGTGGCAGTAGCAGTAGCAGTAGCAGTAGCAGTAGAAAAAGAAAATAAAGCCGAGCCAGTGCTGACATTTTCTGGTTCTTATGAAATAATGCATGTAACTAGTTTGTGGTAGCTTTAAACATGCAACCATCAACCGTTCCCTTCTTTCATAAGTTAGGTTTGTTTCTAGACTACCCACAGTATCCCGGAGACAGTATACTTCTTTGAAAGCATCTTAAAAGAACTTGCCAAGTAGTACAAATTCGTCACATGTAACTATATTAAATCATCAGGTAATTTACCATTCTCTAACTTCCTACTTTTTCGCCAACTACTTTTTTATTACTGAATATCTTAGTGACCGAGTTCTGAAACTTTGCCTCGGTACGCTTTTAGTGCTTAAATTCATTATTTGATTTGCTTTTTAGAAAAAGTAAACAAATAAAAAGGTTTTGGGCTAAGAACAATTACTTTATTTAAATGTATGTACGTGAAAGTTTTTTCGATTTGGAATATCTTCTGCTATTACTGTTTCCACCAATTTCTCTGACCACTGCTCACCTATTGAGCGTGTCGAGAAGGAAATCTAGCACTCCGAAAAAAATAACAACACAAAGCAAACTTACTAATCTCGCACTCTGAAATATCTAACAACATAAAACAAACTTATTCATTGCTAAGTTGTGACGTGTGTACCAGCGAAGCTGACTTTAATGCGAGGTAAATAATATACTTAATAACCAACGATTACATTTTCTGTGGCAAGTCAAAGCCGTCAGATACCTGAAGACTGAAGACATGAACAGGCTGATCTTCGTAGTTGGTGTAACACTATCTTTACACTTCCTTGAAGCTGGTGGCAAAACTCTATCTCAGGTAAGTTACATAATGAGTGCGTTCCGCAGATAAAATCAGTTAATAGTTGTTGTAATTTGTGTTCGGTTCTATTTCTGGAACTAAAAAGCAGAGTTTAAACACGACCCTCGCGCGCGGCGAAACTTCTATAGCGTCAACTTTTATTATAGTTGGAGTACATATAACTTGTTTTGCTCAAGCCGTAAGTCTTTCAGCGTTATTGGTAGTTTGAAAGAACCCTATTTTTGTTTGTAAAACAGCAAGAAGCCAAAATTTGTTGATGCGTTAAGAACATATCTCAGATTGCATTTGGCTAAAGGAAAACAATCATTTTTTTTATTTCGAATGATGGAAGAAACATTGTGTTATCACCCTTTTAATTTTTAATTCTACCTCTTCTTTTGAAGCATCTTTCAAGCGTGTAAAGTCATATTTTTTTAAAGCAGATAATTAATTATTTTGTATTATAATCACAGACTGTAAAACCTTTTTAATTAAATTTTTACTGCAACAGTGGTTTTAATAAAATTGTTACATAAAATATATATATATTACGAATATATTTACTTCTGTATTACATGCTACAACTTTCATACTTCCAGGTGTTCTACTAGGTTACAGTACACTTTGAGTGGTGTTTGCAGTTGAGTTCGTGGCTCCGTTTGTATGTGCCTAATACCAATAAGCCTATATCACTGGAAAGCATATAAAATTCTCTACTTGATGCTGTACGCTATTTTTTCAACTTCGTCTTTGTAAGCGAGAGCTAACACGCTGTTTGCAACCGCGCATTACCTTCAAGAAGCCCCAAGCCAATTGATTTTTGTCCTACCTCTATAACATTTGGCACAGCGATAGCATAATAAGTAAACTTCATAAACGTGCAAGGAAAAATGGAAATTAGACTTAGTGTTTATTTATGAGTTTAGTTCTCCACTAATCCGCTTAAAAATTTACAACTTTCTTGAATCAGTTCTAAATTAGGATGATGTACGTTAACAAAAATCCCTGACACGTTATTGGTAATTGAATTGTGCTGTACTTAGAATGATAACAAACGATGTCAAAAACTGAAAACTGAGGGACTTCGCGCTTCATGAGGGACGGGGAAAACGCTCTGTCATAAAAACAGCATGTTAGTTCTCGCTCACAAAGACAACTTTGTAAAAATGATGCACACCATCAATTAGAGAATTTTCTAAGCTTTCCAGTGATATATAGCTTTATGGGTAACCGGCGTATATTAACGAAGATACGAACTGATAACCTTAAAGGTAGCGCAGCATAAAATGTTAATTAAAACTCGACAGACAACTCTAATGATGCTTAAAAAGACAAATCAGTATAAACTGACAATCAGTAGGATACCTAAAATCCCGTGGGGTAGATGGTCATCCCTGCCACTTTAACCTTAAACCACCCCCTCCCGGGCCTAAAATGCTCGCAATTGTACAAGTGGTTATCATACAATTACATATATTTGCGATGATAAATAGCCGGAGTTTAAGGTTTTAGATTCTTTGAAGAATTATTCCGTAGTTTTATATTATCATAATATTAATATAATCATTATTATTTCTATTGTTATTATTATTTTTATTAAAGATAAAACTATTCTTTTATTCATTATTCGCCAGACTCAACAATGTCAAAAAGATGCAGACTGCCCCAAGCACCACGAGTGCAAGTCAGGAGAATGTAAAGAGGTGTTTTGGTGTACAAATGACAATATGTGTGATCCTGGTGAATGCTGCATGATCGGGGATCTTTCAAAGGTGTCGGGCTTCTGTAGCAAGATACCCAAAAGAGAAGAGTTTTGCTGGATAAACGTAAGTGATGATAACAAAAGCAAGGAGTAAGGCACTTAAAAAAAGGAGTTTTGAACAACTTGGAACAATAAAAAATAGTTTGGTCCTTGTTGACTGATATAAAAGAAAAACATATTGATTCTAAAACTAAAAAAAGTCTAAATTTTTCCGAGAACATAATTGGGTGAATTGAAATTCTTGGAAATCCTCAATCATTAGTCATTTCGTAAAAGGTGAACCGTTGTATCGCTGAAGCAAAATTTCTGCAGTATCACCCAATAAATCAGGTTTTGGGCACGACGAAAGCAATAAGTTGTAGTTGATGACATCTCGGTTTCCATATAAGGAAAGAAACGTAAGCTCCACCACAAAGACAATAAAGTGGTTCTGTCTTAGTATTTATACCAAACCAAGGCTAACAAACTCTGCAAAAAAAATTTTGCAGGGAATAAAAGGAAGAAGATTAATGGCTTCAAATCGAGTTACACACACTCTTGCGCGCGAAAATATAACAATGAACAAATCATTTTCGTCGGTTGATAGTTTCTTCTTGTGTGTTCGCAAGCGAAAGCGTTGAAACTGAAAACAAAATAGCTACCGTTGAAAACAGGCAAACACATTTGTTGCATTTTTCCTGTTTGCAGTCGTAACCTGCCTCATTCCAAATGTTACTTTCCACATACTGCTCTCTCCAAAATTGGACAGTATGAACAGTCAAACCAATTTAAAATCGTGCCAACTGGAAATTTGCAGTTAATTTCCCATGAAACATCAAGGGTGATGGCGATGATACTGGTGGTAGTGATGGTGGCAATAATGATATGGTGGTGATAAATGTGATGGTGATGGTGATGATGATGATAATGGTGGCGATGACGACTACGACGCTGGTGATGATGACTGTGATGATGGTGGTGAGGATGATGATGATGATGATGGTGGTTATGACGATTACGACGCTGGTGACGATGACTGTGATGACGGTGGTGACAATGATAATGATAGTGAAGGTGCCAATGAAACATGATGATGCCAATGATGCTGATCCTGGTGAAGATTGTGATGATGATGATATTAATGATAATGATAATGGTGATGATGATGATGATGATGATGGTGATGATGATGATGATGATGATGATGATGATGATGATGATGATGATGATGATGATGATGATGATGATGATGATGATGGTGATGATGATGATGATGATGGTGGTGGTGATGATGATGATGATGATGATGAGCACGAAAAGCATTTAGTTTTCTTTAGCAAGCGGTCTTACTGAGTTTTACCTCGGTGCCAAGTTAAAAGATTTACCAACAACAACGTTCTAACATACAACACTTTAACGGTGATTTAAAAACTAATTTTTCGTTTTCCTTGTGTTTATTTGGACATCAAAATATGCTTGGATTTCTAAACTAACAATTCTGTTTTTCTTTTCTAAACCAGGGCGGCGGTATTGGGGCGTGTCCTTGTGAGGCTTCTCTTGTGTGTGTTCCGGACTACGACGGCACCGAGTTTGGAACCTGCAAAACTAAAACCGAAACATGACTGTACTAGCACATGACAACACCAACAAATGAATCATTGAATAAAGAAGACACACCTTAGCTGCTGCAAACTAGTACCTCAGATAACACTTAGCAAAAAGGAACCATAATACAGATAAGGCGGATCACTAACCTAACCTAACAACTTTAAGCTTCCGGTAGTTGTTTTATGGCCCGGGGGGGGGCGGTACTTCAGGGTGAAAGTGGTAGGGGTGATTGTCGGGAAGCTCGAATTTCTACCCTAAAAAATACCTAATGGAAAAAAGATTTCACCCTAAAAATTACCCCTCGCTTCTGGAATACCATAAAAAATACCTGAATTTATCTTCAACGTACCGTTTTAGCTCAAATAACCCCTAAAAAATACCAGATTTTCTTCCGAGTGCGATTTTCGCTCAAACATACCCTAAAAAATACCAGATCGCCGATTTTATACCCTAAAAAATACGACGATCATACCTGCCATCCAAATATAGGGCGTACCCCCCCCCGGGTTTTATGGCCCAGTGTCCATAAACAATAGGACCGTTTATGCAAGAGAAAATAAGACGCGACTATGCCGAGAGGCATTTTATGTTGAACGCAAACTGATCAATTTCATACGAGCAGCTAACGTTCAAGGTAAGATGAACATCCCCAAACTAAGTCCAGCATTAGTCGCGACTGCTATCACAGCACTAACCTCAGATGCATTCTTGTACGATTTGTACGAGCAGTTCCGACTAACGTTAATCTTGTCTTAAAATTTAGTCGCATCTCATTATCTTTCGCATAAATGGCCCAAATACTATACTAGTTTTTAGTTGAGATCAAGTTCCAAATGTATGTGAACTTGTTTGTAGTCATTTGGGCGTACTGTGAAAGTGGCCTTTCTCGTAGCGCCACATGATCAAATCCAGTAAGTTCGAAAGGGAGGGCCGGAACCAACATTCTGGAAAGGGAGGAGGAGGGAGTGAAAAAAGGATTTTTTGTGTTCAATAAATGTTTTCTAATGTTTTTCTTAAAAATTATTTCCAAAATTGACGTTGAAAGGGGGAACCAGCGCCCTGTCGGCCCTCCCCCAATTCTACCCATGACCTTTGAAACTTGGAAAGAAACCCTGGTGAACTTTACAGTAATGTTATAATTTATATAATAGGTGAGAACGTGTGTTGCTAGTACAAACCACTGAATAAACGACTATCAAGGCCTAATAAAGCTTTAAAAATTAGTTACGATGGTAATTTGTTTGCCTGGCACGGTGTATCGATATCATCCTAATCAAGGTCTTTTTGAACGGATCCAGCATGTTGATCAAGCAAAAATGGATACTGGGATGTTTAAACGAATCTATCCCGTACAACATATTGAGCACAGAACAGAAACACCGCGAGAACAGCAACACTTCCGATGATATTGGATGGAAAGTTTGAACCAAAACCAAATTAACGCGATCTGACGTCGCCCAAAATAACGTTTAAATGGATCAAATATGTTGTGTTACACAGCTATTTTACATATAAGGGAAGGTTATTATTCGGACCATCTCCTGTTACCTCATCCTCGGTCACAACTTATTATATTCATGTGTTAAATCTGAGACGAAACACATAAATTTAACTAAATGTTGGATGGTGTTTGCCCAACATGTTAGACCCGTTTAAAGAGGATCAGGGGGGAGGGGGGGGGAGTTCTTCCTACAACTCCAGCCCTGGACCGGTTGCTTAAAACGTTACGTGGCACGTTCTTGCAGAGGATGCTCTCAGTACAATTGCAGCTTTTATGGATTCAAGGACATCTCTCTGAGAAACGTCGAGGCCAGGTGATTTCCCGCACCTTATGTTTCCGTATTGTACGATATCACTGATAGCTCGTGCATACCGTAAAATCTCGCTTACAGGTCTCGGTTCAGTATTTATTGTTGTAATGCGTTTTTGGTGGACTTATAAGTGGCGAGCTAAAACAGAATAAAAAACAAAAAAAAAAAGTTCTGCAAAACTACGCAACTATAGCACCTGATGAAGAGGAAAGTTTTAGAACTTCTGTTTATAGCTACAAAACAAATACACTTAATAAAAAAAACTTTTGGTTTATCCGTTACAACTGTTCAGTCTCCATGGAAGTAACCCAACAAACTTGCCAAGATGGCTTTTATAGTCGAGAATGTTTGGTTTTTACACATTTTTACTTTTTAAAAAGCTTAAAACTTGTTTTAATATATCAAGTTTCTGACGAAAACAGTGAGAGATGATAGCAGGGAGATTTGTTAACGGGATTCTACAACATTTGCAAGTCAGTATCCGCATTCTTCATTGACAAATTTCAAGACATTGTCAACGCAAGTTAACTAATGGTGTTAACCCAGTTGTAATGGTCAATGCATAATCAATCTGAGCTCTGGATAATTTCAAATCCTATCAACAGGAAAAACTCCTCGGCTTTTCATTGTTTTCCTTGCTGTGCGATCCTTCAAAACATCTTTAGACTGTTATTTGGTTTCGGGTTTCCGACAAACACAACATTTCTAAATACAAATTTAACGAATCGTGATAAACAGATCTGCAGATATTTCAGAAAGTTTTGTAGTTGGAGTAACAGACCGTCTCCGCTACCGGAACTTGTTACCGGTTCTGTTTGAAAAGAGATTTGAATGACAGGTGTTGCTACGTAGCATTATCATTCAGTATTGCCCTTCTCACAGTAGTTCAGTTATATATATGTATGTACTACTGTGCATGCTCGCAAAGCACATTTTTGATACCTTGTAATAAAACAAAAAATTAACTAGAACTGTCAATTAATTAGGTTGATCTATTGATTCTATTTTAACAACTTAAACGTACAATCAGTCTTCATGCTTAAAACGATGAAGTGAGCTAAAGTTGATTTTTATTAAATAATTTTATAAAATACTCACAAATTTGCTGTAAAAATGTAAAATATACTCGCAAAATCTCGACTTTTGTACTGTTAAGCCCGGTTCACACTACATGAAGCAGAAGCGCAGACGAAAGAAGCCGTCTGTTCTAGTGTGTACCTGGTACACGACCGAAGCACTAACAGAAGCTCGATAGCAGCAAAGACGGGAACGGAACCTCGCCTATAATTCCGTTTCCGTCGTGCTCTAGTATGCGAGATATGTGTAAGTGTGTACCAGAATGACTGCGCAGAAACGGAAAAGGAAAAGTTAACCGATCAGGAACTGCTCTTTTTGAGTCCCAACAAAGATGTCTGACAAAAAAAAATAATGGCTCTGGGAATTACTGTTAGGCTTCCACTTTTGCTTCCGTGGTGATGGTAAACACTCGGACATAAATCCTTCACGCTTCCGTCACTCTAGTGTGGGCCAGGTTTTAAGCCTTTCTCTGGAGACTAATTAAATTTCATTTTTAAAATATTAAAAGTGCATCGGCCAGAATCCTTAGGGATGTACATACAGTACGGACTGGTGCGTACTAAGGCCGTGGGAATTCTTAATTTACGTTGGTAATTGCTGTGTTCTACATTAGGTTTGTAATGTTGTTGTTTTTTATTACTGATTGTAATTCAAGCGCCTTTATAGAGACATGGTTTCCATTAGAATCTATGTAACTCTGTCAGTCTGTGCATGTACATGTACAGATGCAATGCTTAGTTTTCAAAGCTCCAATTTAGCACAGCATATAAAAAAGACTGGCTTCACCAAGTGTCCTGTCAGTTCCATCTCCATGTAGTAACATTTTGTGTAGCATCCTATCTCTTGTTAGTATCCTTCATTTGAAAACGTTATACTGCTATAATCGGGATAAGCTTTTTTCAGTTTATCTACTGTAATTGAATGATTTGCACGCCCAAATCCCTGCAAGAGGTAAACACAGTAGTATTAATGTATAGAGGATTCTACATCGGGTCTGAAGGTATGAAGTTTCAATTATTTTTGAGCAGAAAATATAATTTATAAAGTAGTAGCAGCAAATGAAAAAGTTAGAACATGTAATTTAACACAAGAAAACAAAGTTCATATTACGAGGCTAACATCTAATTTTTGTCTTGTTATATTGTATAAACAAGTTTGAAACAACTTGGATTTATAATATTTAACAGTATTAAAATATTAAAGCCAAGCTCATTGGTCCCAAGTAACCCGCATCTGATGGGTTGGACCTGCATGTGAACATAACTTAAAAATGCCAAACCACCAGGCTACATGTAGTAAAGAAACCTGCAATTTCATTGAGATCCTGTATTCCACACTAAATCTGTCGAATCTGATTGGGCACTTCATGTTACCAAATTTCATTTCTAAGTGAGTTTCAGAACATAAATGAGTGTTATGATATGGCAATAGCTGACATTAGGTCTCAGAAAATTGCAACTCAGCACCATTTGATTTTCTTCATAATGGTTTCAAAATGCAGGAAACAGTGTTTTCAAAACTTTCTGCCAGGGGACCATGTCCCTGAACCCCCCTAGAAACTTGAGCCTTCAGAGGGAGTACTCCATCGGGTGACCAGTACCAGGACACCTGAAACTTGGGACCTACATGTATGCAAGCTGCATCGTCTACAGAGCTATTGTTACATACATGAAAAGCATACTTAACAGTTCAAATCTTAAATATTATGATAGTGTACTGTTACTGTTTCAGTAACATTCTAGCTTGAGCTATTTTTCCCTCCACTGTCAGTGGGACAATTTAACACCATTTTCATACAAAGTCACTTTAATACATCAGTTTTGTATAAGACTTTGAATAGTTGACATTGAAGCAGATATCAAGTGTTCATTGCATGTGCACACAGCATTATTTCATATAAAATGTTGGCCTGGTGAGCACCTAGCTCTGCACTGACCAAGTGCCCTTCAATAAAAACAAAATTTTATGAGCCTATTTTTCTTGTTTGTACAACACAGTGTTGGAGCATTTTCTTGAGAAACTCTTTTTTTTAAAACTAAATAGATTCTGTTTTTCAAAATTATATCTACCCCCTATCACCCAATAAAATACTTTAATAAATTGCAAGAAATGATACCCACAAAAAACCTATACTTGGTGTTTTTCCTAGAAGTCCTC
>JAOBYE010714381.1:0-10928 GCA_025403585.1 Parazoanthus swiftii
TTGGGAATCAAGTGTCCGTTTGTGAACGAGTTGATTGCTCTTGGTTATTTGTGACCGCAATTGTAATTGTTGATTTTGGCTAAAAACAGCTTTGCACCCTTCATTCTTTATCCATTTTGTAGCACTGAAAGAAAATTCTGCATACGTAAACAAAAATGTAGCTTGTTTAATCAGGAGTAAAATTTGCATTCGCTTGGCGCCCAAACAACGCGACTGAAATTGACAACGAAAGGAAAGCTGCACGAAAGACGTGATCAACGCGACGCCGACCTTTTCAGAGCCATATTTATTTTGATCTTTTTCAAAATCACAGCATAACTACACAGGTAGCTACTGACATTTGTAAAAAAAAACAAAGATATACAGGTAGTAACTGTAACAAAACCGCGATTTAATATAAACGAAGCTTTGTATTATAATACGGTCATCAATAAACCGTAAAAAGATAATCCGTGCTGTCAACTTGTGGTAAACAAGATTGTAAAACTCTAACTTGCCAAATTGTCTTGATCGCTAATTTATCACCTATCGCATTGCAAAAAATCTGCCTAGCATTCAGTGTTTGATCGCATAATTATTACAAAACAATATTCCTTCTCTACACGAAGATAGCACCGGGATGACGAAAATGTGTTAACGGTGTCTGCAGGAATCGCGTTATCGATAGTGAATGAAACAGCAACTGTGAAAATTCCCTTTTAAAGGGCTATTATTATGCAAATTACCTTTGGAAACTTACCAAGTAAGCGCCCATGCTCGAGTAAGCACCCATGCTCGAGTAAGCGCCCACCCCCAAACTTTCACCAGATTTATTGCACGCATTACTCGGTCAAATACGGTAGTAGTTAATTATTTGTCTAATATCAGTTGATTTCCAGCTTTTGTTTTCATTTTTAGCTATACATGTAAATGAATACTAATCTTTAACAGCTGAAATAACACACTCGATAGTTGCAGAATAAGATAATTTAAACAAAATGTAGCTTGAATTTACAACAAAAAATGAAAACAATGAGCCCTATCTAGTCCTATAAGAAATATGAAAAGTAAATTCACTGCTAAATTTTTTGAATTTTTTGACTTGACAGACTGAGAAGGCTTACCAGAAGCAGGCCCCAATCTTTCAAAACCAAAAGCGAGTCTTGGGTCAAACCAACAAGAAGAAGGATGTGCGCTTTGTTAAGAGTGTTGGTTTAGGTTTCAAGACACCAAGAGATGTAAGTTATCATGTATTTTGGGGCATCCTAGCCTAAAAACTACCTTGTTTGCGCACTTAAGTGTTGGTACCTTTGTAAAATAATGTAGTGCTGTCCCTTTTATAAAATCCAATCAGTCACTCTCACATTTCATAGTACTCTTTTTTCCTAACATACTTGCTTTACCACTTTTGATTTTTAGACACATTGCCTTATTTTTAGTGACACAACCTAGTTTTAGTTGCGAAGCTGCAATTGTTTAAAGGTGTTCTCAAAGCCCATTATGACCATTGGTGAGCAAATATAGTAGAATTTGACAAAATCCAAACATGTTGATCTTTTTCAAGTATTACTAAAATTTCCCATATACCGGTAATGGATGAGTGCAGCTATCTTTCAAGAGTGGTTTTAACTGATTTCTTGCAGCAAGAAAGCACAATTATGAGTTCCAAAGCAGTGGCCCAAGCAAGCTTTATCCCACACAGAATTCACAACATCACCAGCTTTAGTGTTGTGCTTCATCATTGCAACAGTACTTGCACTTTAATTGTGCACAGCACAATTATAAATGAACAAGATGTGTTGTCTAGTGTTAAATATGAGTACATTAAGCTTTATGACAATGGTTCTATTGCTGAACTAAAAAATGCTGTCTGAGAAGACTGGTTGAGTTTTAACTAGCTTTTTTCTTTCTTCTAGTATCCATTGACCAAGAACTTAGTTTTTAGACAACATGAAGTCCTTCTGAATAACATAATTGTCCAACTGGGTCCCAGTTTTTCAGAACTCATTAGCCCACATTGACCCAGAAGGGGTAAAAAATATGTGTGGATCACCAAGTCATCATCATTATTCAGCCCTGATTGGTTTAAACCTACCCAAACTTGATGCAACTCAGCTGAAACTGATTATCAGTTACCACAGGGGCATTAAGTCACTTGTCTAGTCTCCTGAAATGCTGTCTTGAGGGGACTTGAAGAATCCATACACTTCTCCCAAAGAGTAGGGTAGTCTCGATTGTATGTAAAGTATGTCTGTACTATATTAGTCTTGTTGCTATGTGACCATGCAAAAAAATTTTTACTCTAGAGGTTGGTTTTAGACATTAATCAATAAAACAAAACAGATTAGCAGACTGTGTGTGATGACATATAGCCAACCATGATTCACAGATTTGCCGATATGTACATTTTGTGGTTGTAACAATACTGCTCTAACCACTTTAAAAAGTTCGCAATTTTTTGTGGAATTATTTGATTAACATTCCAAGACAAACTTCAGAACATTGAAAAAGCTTAATAGATGGATTAATACCTAGCAATAAAAAATAAAAGTTAACTGCAAGTGGTAAAATTTTTCTTTTCATGTATAATCTTGTCTTGTCATAGGCCGTCGAGGCTACATATATTGACAAGAAGTGTCCATTCACTGGTAATGTCAGTATCCGTGGAAGAATTCTGACTGGTATTGTAGCAAGTATGAAGATGAAGCGAACCATCATCATAAGAAGAGACTACTTGCATTACATCAAGAAGTACAACAGATTTGAAAAACGCCACAAAAACTTGGCTTGCCATCTGTCACCGTGCTTCAGGTAGGTTGTGATTGTTAGTGCGGTTATGAAACTTGAAATCACTGTTACCAGGCATGGAAAAATCATGGAATTTAGGAAAATGACTTGAAAAGTCACTGTTTCTTTAAAAAAATGATGCTTCCATTGTAGTAAAATGACTTTGGTTGGCTCAATTCTTACAGAAAGTATATGTTTAAATTTACTTTGACAAGTTTGCCTTGGAACTACTTCCAATTAAATCTGGAGTGGTTTGATAAAAACTATGAGACTTGCTGCTTGTTACATGTACATTTCTCACAAATAATTTGTTGATGTAATTGTTCCAGCAACATTTCAAACTTACTAGTTTTCACATTTAAACTTGTGTTTTATTATTGCATCATTTTATGTCAGTTATATCATTTCTTTTTTATGAAGGCTATTCTTGGTTTTCATGTGACATCAGTGCTGCCATGTTGGTGCCCCTTTACAAAGGAGTTGTAATTAGTTTCTTTTGTTGGGGACACCAATATGGCCACCATGCCCTTTGTCATTTGAATCCCTGGGGATTGAGTGAAACCTAGCAATATCAATAACTTCATTGAGTGCTCAGTCAATGCAGAAGCAGTAGATGATGAGTAAACATTTTGCAATTTCATCATTTCCAGCATTTACTACTGTCTTCATATACTATCATAATTTGCCCTGGTGACTACAAGCAATAACTTCAAGTTGAGGTAAAGTTCCAAGTACTCACACAGTTGCTGTATTTTGGACTTTATTGCCTCCACTCAAAGTTTTTGTTCATGGCCACTGGGGCTTATTATGAAAGTGGTCTATTGCTGCATGACCCTCTGGTTTTTTTTTGTTCTTGCCACTTTAGAGTTGATTTGGCTTGAATCATAATTCAAACAGAATAGAACCTTCTGAGAGCCAGACAGTGCTGGTCTAACCACCAAGCATGTCTTACACATCTGTACATTTTATCTTCAAACAAATAGTATTTGTCTGTTTATCTGTCGTGTCTGACTTATACACCTTTGTCTTGGTTCTGTCATCTTTAATTAAAATCACAGTGGAAAAACAGGCATTGTATGAATTTGTTCTGATTGATAATTTTGAAACACTCCACCATACAATGGCCTGCGGTGCAGACGGTGTTGACAGTTTTATTTTACCATATATACCGTCTGCATAACGGATCCCGAAAGCTTGTTCTTGAGAAAATCTTTCTTAAGGTTTATCAATGTCACGCAAGCATAAATTACAATCACTCAACGAATGAGACACGAATCTTTTCAAATGCAAAACAGGGAGAATAGAATACTTACGCCCAAAGGTCAAGGGAACAGCTTTCTTAACCTCATGCTCACCGCATGTCAAGCTTTTTAGCAAACTGCAAAGTGCGTAAGAAACTGGCGATCAATCAGATTCGAGTACACATATCCGGGCGAAAGAAAGAACAAGATATCGGTATCCGTTTCGCAGACTGTGTATACCAGAGGTTTAGACTGGCTGCTATGCAGGCTACCATAAAATGGCTTGAATTTTGAAAACTGGCTTGGATTGAAAACAAGGTTGGATGGGATTAACAAAAATTTATGTTATCAAGTTGTCAAAATCTTAGCCAATTTTGAAGATCATGAAAGACAATCATGTTATCTTTACATGCCATGACAGAGGTGTTACAACGGTCTGTTGAGATAGCAGTACTGTTTTGAAAAGTTCTGGGAAGTCGTCAATTGACTATTAATTTTTGTTATTCTGTTTATTTCAGGGATGTGGCTCTTGGAGACTTGGTTACAGTTGGTCAATGTCGTCCTCTCAGTAAGACTGTCAGGTTCAACGTTCTGAAAGTTAGCAAGGGCAAAGGCAGTAAAGACAAGAAGTCTTTTGAAAAGTTCTAGATACAAATGTGCAATAAACTTGCTTGAATTTAAATGTCATGTGTTGAGTTATATGTCTTCTGTTTGACCAAAGTCTTGGGTAATTCTGGGCCTTAGTAGAAAGGCCTCATTCGAAAACTGAAAAAATGCAACCTCTATCCCCTCCTTTTCATTATTTCTTTATCATTTGTCCTTTTGATATTGCTTTTCTGCCAACTGCTCTATTTCTGTCAATTTTTATTGTACATGTATATATGACCCAGTACATTTTCTCAAAAAATAACATAGTACTGACCCCAGCTTTCAGAATATTTGTCAATGGATTCACCTTTAACCAAATTCAATTTTAAGTGGGCACTTATTCCGCCATCTCAAAAAACGCCCCTCTCAAACAAACACCCCTAAATTTTAATTTTAATTTTGATAAATGGTCTATAAGCAGCTTTGCATTATTGGTGTCCTTGTGGCAATTAATGGTCACGCCTGGTGTGATTTGGTCTTACTTTTTCCTCTATCGTAGTTGACTTTGTGCTTTCAGAGGTCACCCGACCTTTTTCAAAACTGCTTTATACTTTAGGGTATGATCAAATAACTTGAAAAAACTTTCCGAGTCAAAAAAGACTCCTTCGTACACATACACACGCAAAGTCGTGACTAAAAGAGTGAAAAATTTGCAAATATGTTTTAAATAGTAAGGAGACAAAAGAAGTAAACCCTTTGATCTCCGTGATCCACTCTTTTCATTGAAACCGAGAATAAGCATTCAACCCCAATCCTCGACCTTCTTCCATTCCCCTTTTTTGAAACACGGTAATCTGGCATAGCCAGGGAAGGTTCCAAGCTCCTTCCCTAAATTTCACTCCGGAACTGACAGAACGGAAAAGATTTGGATGTTAGCACAGAACAGCAAAAAGAAATGGGAGGAAAATACTAGTTTCTCTGCTGATCAACATAAGACTTTTTCATCAAAAGTACCTTCTTCAAATTTATTCTATTTTGTTTTATCTACCAAGTTAATGACTTAACGAATTATTAGAACCCCCCAGAAATCGGGAAGGTGGTGGAATTTAAGGGTGGGGCCAAACGGGCCACCCCCCTTTAATACTGGCCGGCCGGCCCAGTAAAACAGGCTGGACCATTTTATGTTTTAGAAGTTTTAATGTTCTAGCTGTAGTCTAGAGGAGTGAACTGATTAGTTTATAGCTGCGTTAAACGAGGCGATAGAACGCGTTATTTGCTGAGTAACGATATTTGTGTTTTTCCATTGATTATTTACGAAAAGTCGTTGCATGCACGCACGTCGCATAGGCGCTCCGGGCTGTTTCAGGCCAGTTTGGACAGTTTGGATCACCATTTGCAAAACTCATGCCATGTTGCATCGAGTAATGGGTGGACTTGGCTTCAGTTTTACCCCCTTTCCCGCCCTTCCTTATTAATTCCTGGATCCCTCCCTAGAAACAGTATCGCTGGTCCTTGGGACAAGATAAAATTTCTCGACCTACTCAATCTTGTCCCATTGAAAACTTTACGAAGTACCTCCAGTTTGACATGTTTTCACAAGAATGCGATAGCTAAAATAATAGACGAACTTGGTGTGCTCTGTTAACTTGAGATGGAAACAATTTAAGTGTTGAATAAAGAACGTGAGAAAACGACTCCGAATACACTTGAAACGTTTTCTGATTATGACCACAAGCCACCCCCATGTCTTCCATACAGTCCTGTCCTCTCAAACTGTTACGCCCTTAGATAAATATTATTCGGAATTTGATGGCATCTTAACTTTCTTCTAGTTATCTTGTAATTTGTATACATTTTTACGCGACAGCTCTACTGATTGTAACAGTTAATTAACTGATGCAATTATCACCCATGATTATATTAAAGAAATGGCTGCATGTTTCGCTCACATGCAGGACACGTGATTCCCATTCCAAGAATAACCAATAGAAAGACGAGTTTCCAGGCCACGTGGTTGAATCGTCATAAAACTGCACGTGGGCTTACGTCCCGCTCAGTTTGGCGCCACATTTGAAGTGAAGTGGAGCGAGTTTGGTGGATAGCTGTGTAGCGTTTGCTTTCGCCTGCAGAACACAGCAAGTACAGATAAACGTAAGTGAGCCTTAATTTACAAACTTCGCTTCGAACTGCATGAATACAACTACAAACCAAGCGTAGAAACAATGAGAATTCAGTTTTCATGCCTTGTACAACTGAAGGTGAGGAAAATGTTGTTTTCAGACACAGGCGCTAATTCATCTCCAACATTTTTCTCGAAGGTTTATCGCTTCAAACTGTTACAGTCAAACCTCTCTTGTTTCAAATTGGAATGGTATTGCACGGTATAAATTTTGGAATATTTAGTTTTGAAGTGCTATAGTTTAGACTTTTGCCATATTTTGCCGAAACTGCATTTACTTGTTTGCGCGACGACAGGAAACCAATTGTCTATTACAGCAAAGGACATGCAAAATTCGTTCTCGAAAATAATTTTGAAGTTGCTTTGTTTAGTTTTTATCCAAGTGATGGTTCAGTTTCAAAAAATTCAAAGCAAACTCGTATCGCCTCGCTGTCGTTTCGTTTCTTTCAGCCTTCTTGCTCTGAAAAATTTGAACGCATTTTTGTTCATCAGGTGCAGCTGGCGAAAACGAGAAACAACAAGAACGAACGAGCAGGAAACAACAAAGCACAAGAAAATAACTGATGGAGTTGGTTCCCAAACCGTGAGTCAGTGTTTGAGTGAATAACTTCTGTCGAGGTGCATAGAAAAGATAGCATTTGAATAGAACAGGGCGCGAATCTAGAAAAACACTCGTGAGTCGTGGTCAGTTTACAAAATGTGTAGTGGCTGCTGCTTGGTTTCAGAAGCTGAAAGCTCTCCAGAATAAAAATATGAATTCTACACCGTCTTTTTAATATCCTTCAGAGAGAAAAACATTTTTTTGTACCTGCAGTTGAAACTCTATATGCACTAAGCGAACAAAGAAAATGTTTGGTAAAATTTTGCCATTAGTTCGGAGCTAAATCACTATAAACCAGAAACTAAATTCGCGCCTCTGTTCCATTAGAAATTCAAGCCAGGAAGACGGTAGTTATTGTTCATCAGTTCACATAGATGGTCTTTTGTGTGATAGCAAAACCATCGATGCTTTATTTTTCTATTAAACCTGGGCGGCTCTTGCTCTGTGAAGTGCAAGGTTTTGGTGTCTAAAAAATGTTACATGTTTTGCTACCATGCACAAGACCTTGGTCCCAACAACATCCGCAACAAATTGGAAAAGCCACATCCAAGCTTGGTTGCGACGGAAGAATACATTTTGTGGATTTTACCCTTGTTAGGTACGTGGACAGATAGTTCAGAATGCCCCGGAGATTTTTTTTACATTCGTTCTGGACTGGGTAACTTAAGTAGGTAACAGTAGATTACAAGCCCTCAAGACTGCAAGCCCACGGTTGAAGTAAGTCGATCGTGTGAACTGATGAAAGGTAAAAGAGTTTGGGTTTACTTTCGGTTACAGAATTATATGCTCTTGACAATACAGGCAGATAGTTCAAGATGAGACAGACAGAAAGACTTGTGGATTCGGACGCGCGCGATTATAAGGTTCGGACAAAATCGGACCGCGCCTGTTTAGGTTTTGTGAGTACATGCAAGTACCATTTTAAAGCACAGATTTCGGTCGATAATTACTGCGGTTTGGTAAGACTTGAGGAGGCTACCAGATTTGAGCTTCAACTTCAATTAAAATATATACTAAAACCGAGTAGTTTTTGGAATTGAAGAAATTCCAAAAGCTTTTCATTTAAAACGTAAATTTGAGACAAAATTTAAAACATTCTCACTAACTTTCACAGATTTTAAAATAAAGTTCAGTTTTGTGCAAATAGTTTTAGGTTTGTGGATAAGGTTTAGAGTTCTGGAAATACAGTATGATTAACAAAACATGGCTTCATTTGAATGCGCGCCTTTACGAACTCTTACTTAAGCGCTATTTTGCGCCCTTTCATTTTTTAAACTCTTATTTTAGGGCATTTTCGGGCCCTTTTGTTTATCAGAATTTTTATTTCGGGGCATTTTCGGGCCCTTTCCTCTTTTAGATTTCTTTTATGTTTCATGGCACTTTTCAGGTGCTTTCGTCCTTCAGAAATTTTTATTTCGGGGCATTTTTGGGCTCTTTCGTCTTTCGGAATTTTTTACTTCGGACACTTTTGGGCCCCTTCGTCCTTCAGATATTTTTATTTCAGGGCACTTTTCGGGCCCTTTTGTTTATCAGAATTTTTATTTCGGGGCATTTTCGGGCCCTTTCCTCTTTTAGATTTCTTTTATGTTTCATGGCACTTTTCAGGTGCTTTCGTCCTTCAGAAATTTTTATTTCGGGGCATTTTTGGGCTCTTTCGTCTTTCGGAATTTTTTACTTCGGACACTTTTGGGCCTCTTCGTCCTTCAGTTATTTTTATTTCAGGGCAATTTTCGGGCCCTTTTGCTTATCAGAATGTTTTATTTCGGGGCATTTTCGGGCCCTTTCCTCTTTGAGAATTATTTTTTGTTTCAGGGCACTTTTTGTTCCCTTTTGGTTATTAAAAACTTTATTTCGGGGCATTTTCTGGCCCGTTTCGTCTTTCAGAATTTTTCGCTCGGGGCATTTTCGGGCCCTTTGTCTTTCAGAATTTGTTATTTCGGGGCACTTTTCGGGCCCTTTTGCTTATCAAAATTTTTATTTCAGGACATTCTTGGGCCCATTTGTTTTTCATCAGAAATTGTTATGATTTCGGGTTATTTTCGGGTCCCTTCGTCTTTCAGATATTTTCATTTCAAGGCACTTTTCGGGCCCTTATGCTTATCAGGATTTTTTATTTCGGGACATTTTTTTGTCTCTTTTCTCTTTCAGAATTTGTTATTTCGGGGCATTTTCGGCCCCTTTGTCTTTCAGATTTATTTTCATTTCAGGGCACTTTTCGGGTCCTTTTGCTTATCAGAATTTTTCAGTAGTGGCATTTTTTGGCCCTTTCCTCTTTGGGAATTGATTTTTGTTTCAGGGCACTTTTCGCGCACTTTTGTTCAGCAGAATTTTATTTTGGGGGCATTTTCGGGCCCTTTCGTCTTTCAGAATTTGTTATTTCAGGACGCTTTCGGCCCCTTTTGTTTTTCAGAACTTTCATATTGGGGCATTTTCGGGCCCTTTCCTCTGTCAGATTTTTTTATGTTTCGGGGCACTTTTCGGACCCTTTCGTCCTTCAGAAATTTTTACTTTGGGACATTTTTTGGTCCTTTCGTCTTTCATGAGAATTTGTCATGATTTCGGGACATTTTCGGGCCCCTTCGTTTTTCAGATATTTTTATTTCGGGGCATTTTCGGGCCAATTCCTCTTTCGGATTTTTTTTATCAGTGTTTCAGGGCACTTTTCAAGTCCTTTCGTCCTTCAGAATTTTTTGTTCCAGGGCACTTTTCGGGCCCTTTCGTCTTTGAAATTTTTTTCTTCAGGACATTTTTTTGGCCCTCTCGTCTTTTATCAGAATTTGTCATTTCGGGACATTTTTGGGCCCCTTCCTTTCAGATATTCTTATTTCAAGGCACTTTTCGGGCCCTTTTGCTTATCAGAATGTTTTACTTCGCGGCATTTTCGGCCCCTTTCGTTGTTATAAAACCAGTTTTTTTTAACTCCGCCTGGAGTGTACCCCTGTTGGTCACTCTTGCCGGTCCCAAGCCCGGATAAAGGAGGAGGGTTGTGTGTTGGACCAACTAACCAACCACGCGTAAAAAACACGTAACTGAAAGCATTTTAGTCGTGGACGATGAATATTATTTTTTGTGCTCATTCAAGCTAAGGCAGTTTCATTCATAATACATTTTATTCATATTAACAAATCTCAATGTTCTGGTATTTCACTTGCAGGTTCTCATGAAATTTTGGACCATACAGCCCATACTATGTTTTTCATGTTTAGCACTAGGTAACCGCGTACATTAATTCCACGGCAAGTTTTCCAGCTCGTTTCTCTTCGACTCAATTTTTATTTCAGGGAACGTTTGGGGCCCTTTTGCCGTTAAATAATTTTTGTTTCAGATGCTGGCACTGGTTAGGCCACCAAAAATTTCCGGGGCTAGGTTAATTAATGCTAGGAAACCCCAACGAGATGTCATGGTTGGCAGCGAGCGCAGTATTTCCACTGTGTTTGGTGGGTTCAATTCCCACACATCTCTTATGGTGCGTTTTGCGGTCAACGCAAGAGGCCAGTTTCGGTTGCGAAATTTGATGAACGGCCACAGACCCGGTGTCTGCCGTAGTACAAAA
>JAOBYE010714392.1:0-10927 GCA_025403585.1 Parazoanthus swiftii
TGTAGTGTCTAAAATTCATAACTTGTGGTTTTTTGTAAAATCATTGTCCTGCACAACTAAGCTCCAGAATTGTAATTACAAATGTAATTGTTTCCTTGTTAACGGACTGATTTTCTCTGCCCTCAGTTTTTGATTTGGGTATAATTGGACCAACGAGCATAATCATTTTCAAAAAGGCACTGCTAAGGCAACATTTGAACATTTTGCGCTTTTTAAAACGTTGAAGTCAATAAAACTTTCGTTCATACCTTATTGGGTGCCTTTGCCTACAGGTCATTTGTTATTCTGATTTTCTTATCACTCTATAGAAACAAAGAGAACTGTGAACTTTGGTGGAATTTTGTTTTTCGTTTTTCGTTTGGACTACTAATTTGGAACGGGAGTTGTGTTGGTTCAGTGCTGATCCACTATTTTGGGAGTGTGTAGAAGACTAGTTGATAATTGGAGTCGGACTGTTCAACTGTCGGTAAGTTCCCGTTGGGGAAACAGTTTCCTAAATTTACTCATTTGTTTCGCAGTATTATAACTGTAGATTTTATATTAGAACACGAATTCGTATTCAAGTTTAATAGATGGTGCTCGACCATTAAAGTGGCTTTGCTAATGTTATAGAGTTAGAAAAAGTGCAAATTATAGTGTATAAGTTTGCAGTAGCCTTTACCGCAACCAACTATACTATAAAGCAGTAACATTTGTATAAATGCCGAATTTAAAACCATGCCAAGCATTGTCATCTACTTCTGAATTTGTTATTTTTTCGCTGGTATTTGAACAGAGACGCCAATGGTGAGCACAATTTCATATAACTTGTGACATGAGTTTTGGCATATGCATAATTCGACAGAAATTAGAACAGTGCTAGATGCTGCTAATATGCCGCTTGAGGGGGGACAGTGTGCCAAACTCTAGTAAAAGGTTATAGAGTATCAATCTGCTAAACAATTCATCAGCAGCCGCAGACTGAGGACCACTAATTACTGAAAACTATTGGGATACCAGTAACAAAGTAAAAATATAAAGTATCATTATGAACAAGAATAAGAGTTTATAGTCTGGCTTATCCAGCATCTTCTATTCAGATGTGTCATTATCCAAGTATGCGACATCGGCTTTGTGTGCACGACTGCTCGAAGATTCTTTAATAGTGACTGAATTGAGTTCGCATATCCCTTTGTCCGACAAAAGGTTTGAGGTTTCGCTGGACTGAAAATTAACGGACGCACATCCGGTTGTTAGTTCACACTTCATAGCACATTCGATTTCGCTGTATGTTCTGTATGTTGACATCACGTGACCATCTAGGCTTGTCTCGGGAGTAACTCTATAAAAAGCACCTCGCTGGATGTCTAAGACAAAACAAGAAGAACCATTAAAATGACATTCAACGAGAACGTCAGGTTTCTTCCAGAATAGATTGTAGCAACTAATATGAAGATCGGCTAAGCGTCATAACGCACCAACCTCTCTCGCACACGAAGTTTCTGTTTTTGGTGTCACAGCTGTTGTCGTTCCAAAGTCCCCTGTTTCCAAGATAGTCTATAATCTCCACACAATGCTCCCTCCCCGGACTCCCGGGTGACCCCCCTGACCAGTGCGTGTACACCGGCTTGTCGCCATTTACCCAGATGTAGTCACGTGATATATTCACTAGTCCAATCCAGATGGACTTGCCGCAGGAGTATGTATCAAAAACAAAGTCTTGCTCTTCTTGACTCTACAAAAAGAAAAGTTTTATAAGTTACTCTTAATCCTGTTTACTGACTACTTCAAGGCCGTTTTATTTTATTTCTTTTATAAATGTAGCAATGAATTGTTTTGCTTGGGAGATATAACTGAAAACAAGTTACAAACCCACAACTCGATCTCAAAGCAATCATTACCAATCATCGTTAGCCATCACTCAGTATCACAAATCATCATCATTAGCGATCACTTAACAACAATCATCAATCAACATTACTCTCACTTCAATCTCAATGATCATCATTAGCCATCACCCTTTCATCACTATTAAGGCCAGTTTACACATGACTAGCAACTTTTGGCGCAACTTTTGTCCCGATTCCCGTTGCAATATTTTTTGCACTCGCACTGTTCCTTCCAAAAGTATATGTAAGGTAGCTTTAGTTTCCGTGAATTTGAGTGCCAGGAAACTTGCAATGTTTTGAACCATCTCGAAACTCGATACAACGTGGCGGCCGAGAAAAGTTGCAGTGGAAATTGCGACGAAAGTTGCACCAAAAGTTGCTAGTCTAGACGGGCCTTTAAAAAATCTCAATCGCAATCATTATCCATCATTCGATATCAATCACCATCATCATCAATGTCCATTATTCTCCTCTATACCTGAATGACGACAAGGTCGCTTCCCTGCTGCAGACACAAAGCTCTAGCGTCATTCCATGTGACTTCAGGTTTAGTGAAACGTTTGTAACAAGAACCCGAGTATCGACGCCACTCTTGAGGACATGGACCTGGAATATGTTCAGTCACATTTTAGGTAAAAGTAAACCTGAGGTAAAAGGACCTGGAATATGTTGAGTCACATTTTAGGTAAACGTAAACCTGAGGTAAAAGGACCTGGAATACGTTCAGTCACATTTTAGGTAAACGTAAACCTGAGGTAAAAGGACCTGGAATATGTTGAGTCACATTTTAGGTAAAAGTAAACCTGAGGTAAAAGGACCTGGAGTGTGTTGAGTCACATTTGAATCAAACACCTTTTAGGTAAAGGTAAACTTAAGCTAAAGGAACTACGACCAATCGTCGGCTGGCGCTGAATTATGAAGATGCGGCTCACGAGATTGAACCCAAAGTATACAGGCGCCTCCGGCAACCGCAATGCATTCAGTCCATACGTAACCTCGAAGCACCGCATACAGCGAGTTGGTATAAGCTGTTTGAAAGTAACAGAGAGTGCAATACAATATCTTAGTAGTTTCCCCTAAAACGCTTTTCAAACATAATTTACAATAGACCACAACAACTGTAAGTTTTTTCGAGAAGTGTGTGGGCTCGATAGATTGTCGAGGGACTAGACCTAACGTCCCTGTTCATGGATGGTGTTGCACAAAAAGTTTCTAGATACGGCCCCGAGGATTGATCCGGCATGCGACCTTGGGTTGTCCTTAAAAGATCGAACTGACTGAGGCGAAAACGCGGACAGGAAAGTTGAGTTACCTAACAAAAGCAGCGGTAAATAAAAGCCAAATTGTATAAACCAGCCCCAAGAGCAATGTTTTCTCATCGAAGACCATATTTGCTCCGTCTTCTGTGAATTTGAGAATCAGATGATATTGGATGAACGAAACTGCGAGATTTTGGAAACTCGTTTTATACATGTCCGGGTTTGTTTCCGAGAAGTTCTTTAAACTTGAATCACATTTTCCTGGACAAGGCAAAAGAAAATTTTATAAAATACAAATATCAACCGATATTCGTTTTTTGACGTTTATGAGAAGTTTTTTTGGCTTTTTTTGAGATATGCATATATCTTGCGCTCCCCATTTTCTTCATAACTTCCTACCGACTTTCATTTTCAAATCTCCCCAGATGCCTTCCCTTCTCCTTCTTCCGTTATAGTTTTTTCAGTGTAATGAATCTTGCGCAAGATGCCGAGGGCCCATTTACAACCAGGATGCATTGCAGAAGTTGTGTTGTTTACATCTTAACAACATTACAGTGTAGTTTAATTGTTTCAACCATCGTGAACTTCTTACTTATATTTATAGGAGTAAGAAAATTAAGTAACAGTGCAGCATAAATTGAGCTCAATATCACAAAGTATTTCTTTCCGTCCTGGATTTATTAGGTCCCACGAAGTGTAATTTTCACTCACAAACTACCTTGGTTGGAATTGGATATTTAAGTTGATAAGAAAACAAAATTACTTGCCATGGAAAACTAGATTTCCGCATCTTGTTTTCTCGATCTACAAAAACAACGTAATAAACCATTAGATCTGAAAAATATTAAGCGGCTAAATAGTATATCATTTGACATTGTAATGTATACCAAGTCCATTATTTTCATTGGAAATATATTTGGACCGCCCATTTTAACCAGATACTACACGATATTGCCAGTTATTACCCGTGTCATTATTGAGAAACAACACTTCAACATGGATAGATATAAGATTAGGATAAGATAGGGCGAGCTGAACAGTGTTACTTAAATAGAGATTCGTTTGATGTTTAGCAGTTTATACTGACAACGTATCGATATATATGGGGTCTCGAAAGGGCGGGCAATGCTTTTGCGAGGGGTGAAGTTATCCAATATCTCAACGAATGTTGGGTTATTTTAGGTCAAATTATGTAGTGGCTGTTATCGAAAACTGGAAGTTATCAAAGGTTACGAATGTTGTCGTTCGTAATCATTTCGGATAATTTTGAAAAGTTTAATAATTGGAGGGAATCGGTCGAGCCCCATGTTTTGGTTATGTCCGGTTTTTTCTGACAATGACACCAGCAAAACATCTGTTTACAGATACATATTATATACCTAGTGACATAATATATATATAGGGAGATTATTGCTATCAATGGTCTTAGACTATTGAATTTAATTTACTAGAATGACATGTTGTTCCCAATAAAACAATTTTAAATAAAGGACTGACAATCATTTTGTCCCCATGTAACTTGTTTGTGCTTTTGGATTTGTTTCTTGCATCTGTAATCCAGCAGCTGCTTTTTTTTTATTTAACTGAGCAAATATTTCTCTAGTTCGCATAAAAAGGTGTCAGACCTAATATTTTGTAATAAATTCAGTTAACTTTACAAAAATAAGATTTCACTCGGGTTCTGAGCAACTTTACATAGTGAATATATATGCATCACGTGCAGCAAAAAACTATTACTTTTATGCACAAGCAGATTGATTAATATCGCTTGCTTTACAAGTTTTTAAGAAAACCTATTTGCTTGCTATAAGTTCACTTTCATTTATCGAAAAGATGCTAAATATATTTCATTCTATATTTTATATAATTTATTATGCTATATTTTCACACAGCTGCTGAAAGACTAGAGTACATATGTGAATAAAATGTTTTAGAACAAAGAATAAACACATTTTCCACCGAGTCTTGTTTAACATTTAAGGTATCGTCAAAGAAATCCTCTCCACAGAAAAAATCAAAAGTTAAACGCCAATCAGAAGCGTTTGTTTAGCCACACAATGCAGAAAGTTAATAATCTTACCTGATAGAAAAATGAGAACAACAGAATGAAGAGACCAACGAAACAAGCTGAAAACTCCATCTTGTTTCTTTTCAATACCTCAAAAATAGAACTTTAGAAGAATGGTTTGATATATCAACGTTTGCATGTTGTCTCGTGTTGCTTATTAAAAACTGAACAATATGTCAACTTCACCACGTACCGCAAATCCTCTTCCTAATTGTCGATGACCTGTCAGTTCATGTGTGTCACCGATAAATGAAAGTAATGTCAATCGCTTTGCCAGCTTGGCTGGTGACTAATCGCACCAGCTGCTCGTACGAATAACAGAAATGTTTGCACAGATTAAACAAACGCTTTTGTTGCACGTTGTGCTATGTTTGCTGTGAAATACAGCTTAACTGTCAATAAATTGTGGATTTTTTGCATTTTCCTTTTTGCATTGAGAAAAGTTTTGTAATGTCCTTGACATGTATATTCATCGAGTGTAGCAAAAAATTATTACTTTTTATTTATGGTGTTTGCATTTAATACTTCGTCATAATAATTGCCGAGTATGTGTGTGTATTTTTCTACTTATTAGTTTGTCGAAATCTGTCTTTTTGGGCATAATCTAGCTTTTCTAATAACAAATCCGAAACTGTTTTTCCTTTCGTCATTGCTATGAACTGGTCTTGACGCTCCCTCACCCCCCCCCCCTCCCCCTCCCCCACTTCCCACCGCTGGCATTTATTGAATTTTCTTTTCGTTTTAAATGAACACATTTTAACAGAGAAAGAAGCACTAGAAAACAAGTCACTACTGTTTTACAAATAAAAGTTGTAACCTGCGCTTCTTTACACAATATATTTTTATTAGATTGTAACACTTGCTTTGTAAATAAATAGCTCTCATATCTAACATGATCTGAGCTTACATAAATTTGTGTATTCAATTCTGTGGTGAACTACAAGAGGAAAGATTTAAAAACATATATATAAGTGTAAATATGGCTACGAAAACAGTATTGCCGACGCTGTAGTGAAAGAGAAAGAACCTGCCGATATAACCTTAAATGAAATATTGTTGGCAGCTGTTTTAAAATGATCAAACCGTGTTTGGTGGCACTTTGTAGACCAAATACAATAAGGAGTTGTGAATGCAGATGCAGTTTCTGCATATTGAACAGCGTTATTCTGAAGACTAGAGGAAAACAAAAAGAAAACGTCGAGCGACAATTCGCTTCATAAACTACCGCACAGTAAGACACCGCGCCGTATCGTGTCCTGTTACATTGTGTTTATCTTGTTGTGTTGTGTCCTGTTGTGTTGTGTTGTGTTGTGTTGTGTTGTGTTGTGATGTGTTGTGTTGTGTTGTGATGTGTTGTGTTGTGCTGTGTTGTGTCGTATCGTGCCGTGTCGTGTAGTGTTGCGTTGCATTGTGCTGTGCTGTGTTGTGCTGTGTTGTGTTGTGTCGTGTCGTGTCGTGTTGCGTTGCGTTGTGCTGTGTTGTGTTGGTTGTGTTGTGTTGTGTTGTGTTGTGTTGTGTTGTGTTGTGTTGTGTTGTGTTGTGTCGTGTCGTGTCGTGTCGTGTAGCGTTGTGCTGTGCTGTGCTGTGTTGTTTTGTGCTGTGTTGTTTTGTGCTGTGTTGTTTTGTGCTGTGTTGTGGCTGTGCTGTGTCGTGCATGTCGTGTCGTGTCGTGTCGCATTGTATTGTGTTGTATATCGTTGCGTTGTCTTGTCTTGACTAATCTTTTATTGTGTTTGTATCGTGTTTCGTTGTGTTAAAAGTCTAAAATGCTATTACGAAATCCGGAGCTAACAAAAACTCGGAGCCGAAAGTCCGTAGCGCGAAGTCCGGGACTAGAAATCCGCACCCAACTATAATTAGACTTATCACTTCACACCCAGTACCTATATTTCTCCGCCCATCAATAAGACAACTAGTTAGCTATACGTAGATTCATTGAATTTGTAAGAGTTTAATTTGTTCAGGGTTTTTAAAAACTAGCTTAATCTTTAAATAAATGTCTCGTTAACTTAGATTAAGGTGACTCGAAATAGTGTTTTATTTTTCATACATTGTCACTGAAACTTGTGAAGGGCTTACTCATTGCTGCAGCTTCTTTCTGCGCGAAAGAAGTGAAACTGTTTAATATTGTACTAGAATTTAACAGCGATTGCGTCACAGTCAACCAATCATACTAAGCAATCCCTTAAGCGAGTATTATCTCATCTTCTTTATGATCATTTTCTCTACCAGCTTTGTTTCTTGTTTTGAATCTTTTCTAAACGAATGACTTGACAAAGCCGTTTTCATCTTTCCTGGCACATTAGGAATACGTTTTTTTAAATCCCATAGCTGACTCATGAATGCTCATGTAGTTTTGTTGTACAGGATCGCACGGTACGGTCAGTAACCATCAAAACTAGAAATGCTTTAAGACAAAGAAAGGGTCCATAAATATCCAATTAGCATGATGAGATGCGCATGAAAAGTCTGATACCCGCACCACGTGTCGAGAAAGTCGAATTTCATTTCCTTTTAATCTGCAGAATTCCTTCTATCAGAGCTAAGATTTTGATTTATAGAAAACTACCAGTATAGTGCCATGTGAGTCGACGGGACGCGAGTAACATACAACATGCACAGCGATGAATTTAACTTGATAAAAACTTAGTTCAAACCAACTCTAAATTGTTTCTGTCCATACTCTGCTGAAGAGTGAAAGTATCAATAAGGGTAAACCTTGTCGCCAGTTATCTCTTATTTCACCAATGTTTATATTTGTACAAACTGTCTAAAAATATCTCAGAAAGTATGTTTTTTTTTCAAAAAATGTGCCGAGAGTTTCGATTTTGATGCTTTCAAAACGATTCGTCTTCCGATAATTTTTCTATATATATTTCGTGACTAAACCAAAACCCAATTCCGCGTTTTGACACTTTAACAACAGATTATACTCAAAAGCTTAGAAACCGGAAAAAACTAGGGCAAACTGTCTCACTTTATTTTTTTTTCGGTTGGAGGCGCTCAAACTAGGAAGGCTCCCCATTCGAACTAACTGATAAAAAATCAAGTTGATAAAAATTTATAAATAAACAGTTCTTGTTTTTAAGAGAGTCAAATGATGATTTTTTAACACGCACGAAGTGATTTGTCATTTTTGCACATGGCAAAATAATATCACGTTTTCTGGGCAAATGTCAAATGATATCATTTCGCTCAATAAAGCGCTCTGCAGGGGCCGGAACGTGTGCATTCTTTTTTTCAGCATAGTAGATCAGTTGAGATTTGAGGAAACTTTAAGTTTGAAGTGCATTGGTTTAACAAGAGGAATCATTGTTCCTTACTAGACTATAGATTTTGAATATTGGTAACTTGGAAAGTTTTTATTGCATAAATGGGTAGATATGATGTTTCGCTCAAGAAAGAGGATTTTTCATTTATAGAATGTTTTATAAATTAGCAACTGACTGTAATTTTGTTTAGAATTTTATACTCTGTGTGCTGCGTAAAATAGTTCCTATTTTAATTAGTTGAACTAAACGTTCAGTAAATAACCTTTATATAGGTTTGAAAAACCATACTTACTTCAAAACGGCTCACCAAAAAGTTTTGCTCAGATCGAAAAAAACCTAAGCCACTCAGTTTTTATTTAACCTTGGCTTTTCTTATTGTAAAGCGCCTTTGAACTTGCAGGAAGCTAAGAGGTATTATATATATGTTAAATTGTGTTGTCTATATTGTTATTGTTTAAAAGAAAGAACAATTTAATATTATCAGTTTTTTAGTTACTTCTTTTTAGCTTTTAAGTTTTTTCCTGACTAGATGTTCTACAACCTTTCAATGTAGTAAAGTAAAACATGTTGAAAGTGGGGAACTTTCTCGACCAAGAAAGACAAAGTTGAGTTGATATTTTGATAGCAAATGAGGAAACAAACTCAATATACCACCCGTTCACCAGTGGGTATTTGGACAATACACCATTTTACTAATTCAAATTTTTGTCAAATCCATTCCCTCGTGGGGGCTAAAAGTTGAATCAATGAGTCCAAATTTGACCAAGTAATGATTGTTAGCCCCAATAAGAGAATATATCTAGCAAAAATTTGCATTGGAAAAATAGTGTATTACAAATGCACTACATGTACTGACAATAATTTTTAGTATCCATTTACTTTACGGTATCTTTGTTACTTATCTAAAATAACAATATATTAGCATCTGCCAGAAAAGCATCGTAAAATCAACAGACAGTAGGTATAGCACTTACAATTTCATTTTATTGTTAGAGTCTATACTCATAATAAATTGTTCTTGCAGCTACTTTGAATGAATCTGTATAAATTTTTGTCAAACAAATATACCATCCAAGGAAACGATTACTCTTTTTCGTTTTCAAATAAATTTTTGAGAAAGGTTAGCTTGCATGCGTTTGTTGTCAGTCTTTGATTTGTAGCAAATGATGACACCAGACCAGACCTCTTTCAAGAAAATCAAATCGTGTAGAAACTAAATCTCAACCTCAAAACAAATGTCTACCAGAACACAGAGCATTCAAGCACGAGGCTGAGCAAAACAAATTAGATATCGATTTCAATTGAGCAAACACCAACTTTCATTGTATTATTTATTAATTAGATTGATATTATTGAAATAAAAATAATAGATATGTAATCTTACCTCGCTTCTATTGCTACTTCTTGTTTGTTTTATGCCCTTTTTGTTTTACCATTTGCTGTATATTTACTAGTTGCTACACAATATGAACTCCAGAAAATGTCTCGCAAAGAACGCGAGAGGAATTCAGAGAACAAAAATACGAAGTGGGAGCAAAAGGAAGCTAAGGATTTTAAGAAAGTCCACATTTTATAATTTTAAGATACTTTTATATTTTTAACCGTTTTCAAACTAAAACCGTTGGTGTCTACTTTATTCATTTATAGTTCCTACTTTCTCATACTGTGGTGAAGTCCGTTGTGTTTTCCTTACCCAAACATGTAGAGGTGTAAGATTCCCAACAATCTTTTAAAAGTCAATAAGCCACTTGAAAAACTGCTCCATGATATTTGTTTGTGTGAAAGCAAAGGTTCGAATTACGGAAGTTAGTACGAACTTGGCTCACTAACCACTTTCAATAAAGGTGAACTGCTCTTTGTTGAAATGGTGGTTTCGTTTAATGTCGTCCAATCCAAATGCAATTAAACAATAAAAACATTAAAAATGAAATCTGCAACGAACCATGCCTTACGCATATTGAAGTTTCGATAGAAGATCAACAGTTTCAAATTGCGACTATCGGTGCTTAACTTCCCATGCACTGAATTTGGAAGATATTCTTGTTTCCCGGCTAAAGACGGGCATCTTTTCCGTATAAGACTGGCGATGAACAACGTTACACGCCTTTTTTTAAGAACAGCTTCATAAGAACAATGAGGCTCAGACTGGCCAAAATGAATAAGAAATGTTCGTATTTTTTTTCATTGCTTCAAATTGCCTAAAACCAAGATAAATCCGCGGGGAAAACGTCCGCCATGCAAGCATTTCGAAGCATTGTGTTGTAATCAGAAGCTCATAAGACTAGAAGCGTACAACTCTCTCTATTAGGTCTGAAACTGGGCGTGCACACTTTCCCGACCAATCAGATCGCACGATTGGCTTCCTTGCTTTTCTAGTCACGGCAGTCACGTTTGGTGAGCTCGAGTTTGTCACGCGGAGCGAGATGGATTTAGAAAACAAAGTTTTTACTGTGCAATTTC
>JAOBYE010714414.1:0-10926 GCA_025403585.1 Parazoanthus swiftii
GATTTACGTTAACACCAACTGTTACGATAAACCTATTTGGACTTCTTCATCGTCTTCTCAAAACTCCAAATGCGGACTTTTTTGGGTCTGTGTGTGTGTGTGTGTGGGGGGGGTGCGTAGGCACCCCGCGCACCCCCCCTGCCTACGGGCCTGAATGCAAACACCTTCATAAACTCTTTAAGTGTTCTGGACGTATATGTGGAACCTATTTCAGTCAGAGAGCCGGCCCTGTCAAAGAATATACTATTACGTTGGCCAAATCAACAATTCTTTTTTTTTCAATCCAAGTGTAGGAATCTCTTGTTTCTCTTGAATTGAATTGCCAGAGCACAATCGCGCCAGCAACAGTTTCAAACTCCATCACTTGCGCGGGTTTTCGATGCATATATTTATGCATGAAATAATGATCAGCAAACTAACTTTTGAGTTCTGATTGTAATTCGAATTGCAGACTCGAATCAGTTCCCCTATGAGGGGATGGATCTAGCAAAACTTTCCACAACTAGGAAAATGGTGTATTCTGAATAAATGGTCAACGAATCAGCGATGTCTTAAAAAGAAAGTTCAGAAACAAAAACCTCGAGAAATACTGGTTGAATTGCGCCGGCCCATAACTCGCAAGCGGACAGTGATACGCGCAGTGAAGTGTGTACGCTTTACCTCTTTTTGTGGATTTCTGTGCTTAATTTGTTGGGTTTGCCTTTTAAATCACAGGAAGCCCATACTCCAGTGTCGAATTAGTGAACCGAGCGAAGTTTATATGTATGAGGACTTCGACTTTATTCAGATTGAAATAATAATCTTTTACTTATCTCACGTGTCAGGTTTTGTACATTAATGGCCAACTAAAATTCTGGGACTTTCAAGTTTGATATTTACAAATATCCTTGATCTGAAAAAAGCTAAAATAATCACTGAAGCAACCATGTAGCAACTTGAAACAAATTTTAATTTCGGAGCAGTAACTGCGACGTTTTATGGTCACTGTTGTAACTACTGAAGTGCAGACGTTTGCAGAAAATACGAGCTTTTTGCGATGCTTTTCACATTTATTCCTCGCCCACAACATCCGCGAAAATGAGAGGTAAATGTTCAAGAGGTAATTATTTACTGAACAAGCAAAAGCGAATTTTCCAGGACCGTCACTATATTTCCAGGACTTTCCAGATTTTCCAGGACCCGTACCAACCCTGATGTGTTGTTGGTATCTCTTTATCTGTGGTGGCGACTTTATGCCGTTTCGACAAATTTTTTGGACACCACAGATCAAGAAGGACACACGAGGCAAGCGAAAGTTCACCTGTTTGTTTAATGTTATCATCAACATAGTTGTTTTTACTGCAATCTTGGATGAACAAAGGTTTTATAATATTAAATTTTATCGAATATTCTTGGGGTATCATATCACACAACAAACAATATCATTCAACATGTTGTTTTTATTAAATACGAAAATAGAGCAACTTTTTACCATCAATTTAAACTGGGAAAATATCAGGCAAGAAACAAATATAATTGATAAAAAACTAATACTAAAAAATAATCTCTTTTGGAAACGCTGCATGCAAGAAAAGCGTTTTTTTTTTCAATCGTGTTTCATTTTAAATCTAATTGCCTTTAACAAGGTTGCGCGATTTACCATTTTAATTGCCAATATCTAAATTTAAAGCACGTATAAGTCATTTAGTATACCTGGGCTGAAACCTAAAAAGCGCCTATTGGTTTCTGCCTCTTATATTTATATCCCCAAAACAAGCCTGACGCTTGTTAATAGTTGCTCACGATTATCTTTAAAGTATGATTTTGACCACACTGAACACGGCTACACATTAGCGCAGCCAGCTGTGCAACCCTGGTCAGGATTATGGAGAGCGAATTTATTAGCCTCCTCCGCAGGCGACTCGAGGCAGTGTAGACAAGTGATTCCGAAAGCTGGTCTCAGTTGCTATCATCAACCATAGTTTACCCTCACTCACCGTCACTTGCGACTTCCGTTACCCGAAGTTGCCTGCGAAACGGAGGCAAGTTTTTAAAAGGTTTTACCTTTAGTTTGCGTATGTGGAGAAGTTGATAATTTGTTACTGTTCTATACAAATCGAGTATACCTAAATTCAAATACACTCTCGCTCCCCAACTATACAGAAATTTCATTGTTCAAAATTTGAAAGCCAGATTGACATACACATCAAAATGGCTCTGAAACCAAATAAAGTGTCAAACTAGAAATTTTTATATTAGTCGTTTGTTTGTTTATACTACTTGGCAACGCATAGAACGTGCTGAAATAATAAATATAAATAAAATTCAAAATTTTAACTGTTTTTGAATATACAGAAGCAGCTACAGTATAAGAAATATTTGAGCGAAAAATTTCTTAAAACTCTACAGATTATACAACAACAGTATTCGCATAATAAAATCTTCCAGCATCTGATTTCATAAAACTGCTCCAGAAATACAGCGATAAATATAGCTTTTGGGAGATTTTGAAATCCGAAGGGAAAAGATGCTGACTCCCAAAATTTGTCTCTCGAAAATACTCTATCCGACTGCGAAGGAAAATATGCGTTTCTCTTCCGGAAGGCTATTTACAAGCGATTTGAGAAGAAACCTACCGACGATCTGGAATTTACAAAGGGACGCAGCCCCCTGTCGTTGATAAATACAAAACGTTTTCGACTATTGAGTCTTCACCTGCCCCAACACTAGTTTCTACTTGTTGCCATTTGAAACTAACATAACGTTAAACCCGCATGCATACTTCACGACTTTCTCTTCATTGTAGACTGCCGGGTAGCCTGTATGGCACCACACGCATGCACATAAACGTGCCTCATCTGGGTCTACGTTCCCCACTATCACCTCTAGTTAAAACGAAGTGTACTGGTCACAACCAAATATAGTGTACGCGAATCACGCGCTCTTGCCATTTTCGTACCCGAACCAACAACGATGTTATCTGAAACGAAACCAATTCTGGCGTATGCGCAGAATGCAAAAATTAAATGTTGCTATTCCAAATCTCAAACAAACGCAGCACGATGGGCACTCAATCCTGCGGGCTGCCGATTAACATTGGTCTTGAGATACTGCAAATCGTATCATGTCTCTTCTTTAAAAAATTCTCGTTCTGTTTTGAAGAAAAAGACAACAACATTCAATCTTTAGTTGCCCATGCTTGTGTTTGCGAACTCGGATTATTAAATCCTTTTTCAAGTGGAACGTGCACCAAAGAAGGCGTCTTTTTAGCTATTTTGGGTTCCATCCGAAGTCTTTTCTGCGATATTCGTTCCTTCTTTTTCACCAAGTGAAGGTGTTGTTTCACTCGCTGTTACTGGCAGGGTCTCTCGCTCCAACTCACCATCGTTTTGTGGCTTGTCCTTAACCGCCCTGAAAAACAGATTTCGTTTAGTCTCATTCAGGAGCTGTAAAGAAGACAACGAATCGTTTCATCGGTGGGATTCCTAAAATGTGTGTAGTTCTACCTTCGGTTTTGGCTTTGTCGGAAAAACGACTGCACATGCGCTAGGTAGTAAGAGAAAAAAGCTGGGCAAATTTCCAAGATGGCGTCTTGAAATCAAATTTTTAAAGCAAAAGCGTGTAACTTTTTTCGACCAAAAAGTTATGCGACTGGGCTTTTATTGTGGACGAAGAAAAGCAAGATAAGCAAAGCTGGCGTGATAAAGTCCTTAACATATTTTTTTCGTTTTTTGTAAATGTGTGAGCTTGGTTGGCGTTCAGTTTCCGATGATGTCGACCGATTGTAGAACAAATCGACATTTTAGGCAGAGCCACCCCCTAAGCAAGTACAGTTAATAACAATAACTACATGTAGGTCTCCAACAAAACTTATTTGTTAAAACTCTTTAGTCATCAAACCAGTGCCGCGCTTCGAGTGTGCTTAATAATGAGCTTAAAATGGATATACTTACGAGGATGGTGTACTGCTGGTAGTGAGCCGTGCGTTATCACCAATTACTATGTTTCCTGTGTTGTTATCAGCGTGTATATTATACACCGTACTGGACGCACAATCTACAAAGAAGCAGAGAGGAACAAACGATAAGGACGCTTCACTCTTGGCCCATTCAATAAATATGTTTTACCTGAAATATAAATCAGTGCAGATATTGTTCTAGGTAATACCTGCACTTGTAAACTACAAGGGTAAACATTTACAAAACAGTTTTAAAATCCCTGGTAAACAGCTGAAGTGCTTTTAAAAAAGTACTTGAGTTCTCGTCTTGGAGTCAATTATAATATTGCACCCTTGCATAGTTGTAAAAAGTCGCAGAAGTATCCAGTAACGAAGGAGACAAGATTAAACAAGACTTGTCAAATAGCATATCACTGACATCTAAGAATCCTTTTTTCATCTAATGATGATGATCGATTTCGGATTTGGATTAAACTTTGAACTGAAGCTTCACAAATGCGACATAATATTTTGAAGCATTTGGCTCTGGAAACAACATCTTTTCTTTCTGTGGATGTCGAACATGTCGCAAAGAAACATGCAACGGTGAAAAATTCGTCTTTGATCTTATTAACGATTATCGTTCGCGTTAAAATGGAAGAACACTGATGTAAAGTTTTAGTCAAAGTGCGCGTATTACCAAAAACAAACACCATTTGTTACCAACATAAAACCAAAAGGACGCTCAGAGTAACAAATTGAACTATACCACACTCCGATCGCTTGTTCACATTTTTCATATCTCGACCATCCGTGGAACAGGTGGAGTCGTCACCTTCCAAGATCTCTCTTTCCGGCAACCTTTGGGAACAAAAAATGTCGATTTCAGATTGAAAATACATCATCAAGCGACACTCGAATCAAGTAGGCGCTTGGTTTAATTGCTCAAATAAAGTCCAATCCGCAACAACAGCCAACCACTGTTGTTTGATCTGAAATCGGTTGTTTTGCATGATCACTCTAACACTCGAAGACATGAAAACTAAAGCAAGTACCCTCTCTTTTTTATAATAACCTTTTTATAAGAACGTCGAGGCTGAAAATGTGCGAAAATTAAAAGTATATTAAAAACATTACTTTGGCTGAAGTTAAGTTTAGAACATTTTCTTCCACCTGTTCTGAATGAATAAAATCTGGTCTCTGAATCGGTAGTTCTTCTCCTCTGTGACTAACAGCCTTGGTAAAACCAAACAGCCCTGAGGTCGACCGAACTTGGTGTCACGACCAGTGCGCCAACAAAGAGCTGTTCTAGTTCAATATGTCTTCTATTGTAACAAAATATCAACCGCAAACAGTGCTTTCTATTCAAAAACACATTTCCTGGTCACGTATTCACCATATTAAGAACATTAAATTTTTATGAACGTTTTGAAGCTCAAATCGTCAAAAAATAAGAACTCATTGGCCTCAGTTCAAAATTAGACGTCACGTTCTTACAAAAAGGTCTTGCTGTTTTGTAACTATTACCAGTAAGAATAGGAAGTACTCAAAAACCAATGAAATAGACAAGAAAATTGGCAAAGATTTCAAAAACGTTGCGAAACATCGCACTCTAAGGACCAGTTTCAAGAATGAGGCCTTTACTTGTGTGCTTTTTGTGAATCGTGAAGTTTTCCAATTTTTAATGGCTAAAATAAAAAATTTACACTGAACAAGCTATTTCTAAAGAGGACTACTAATTATACTCTACTGTATATTTTGTACATGTCATTTAGTAGTTATAATTATGCATTAACTGATCAAACTTGGTTTTTTATGTTTTTTAGCACGCCAGTTAAAGGACTTTAAAAAAACCGTCAAACTCTGATGATAATGATAATTCTGGTCTACTGAAATTTATCCTGCAAACAATAAAAGATGTTCTTGATTGGCAGCTGCCAATCTTCTTTAACTATTGAGCAAACTACCTGCCGAAATTCTGCTACATAAATTATGTAATTCTGCTAATTAACATTTCGTTGGTTTGAAATCCCTAACAAAAAGCGATTTAACTCTCGAAAAGATTCACTTCTTTCTAATTCTATGCACAAAATACTAAAGTACTATGTAACGATTTTATCGGTCCTCTATCGGTGTCAGAAGAAAGTTTTATATCTTGGACATGTTTCTTAAAAAAGCTCAGCATGATGCTAACTGTGATGTTGATTATTATTATTATTATTATTGTTTTAATGATGGTGATGGTTATACTTATGATTGATGATTATCATCATGATGTTGGCGATAATGGTGATGATCTTATGATGGTAATGGCGGCGATGACTATGGTTATGACAACGATATCGACGATGATCACGGTGATAATGATATCCATGACTATGATGACAGTGATAATGATCATTACGATGGTGGTGACGATGGTGCTGCTGATGATGATGATAAAAAGTGCCCTTGTATACACTTAATGTCATCCAAACAAGGTAAGAAAGTTTTAGAGGCAGCTCTACTCACTCTGCACCAACATTACACGTGGCTTCACGGCCAACGGCTACATTTGATCCCGGCTCAGCAATTGTCAAATAGATATCTCCCCGTCGTCCTAACATTAAAATGATGATGAGTACCTTTGTTTAACTATGGTTGCTCTTTCAGTGTTGATGAAATACAAAACTCTTGCTATCAATAGAGGCCTTATAAAAATGTAAATTTGTATTAGAAAGTAACAGTGTCACAATACAATAAAAATAATAATTAAATCGATATTAAAATCTACTGCTGTCTACCATCTATTAATTAACATTTTACAAGTTTTCATTAAAAGCTCTGCAATCATGAAAGAGAACAGCCTTCTTCGTGGATTCTAATTTTACAAAAGGCAGCCTAAGATTATCGCTTTGTCGGGTAGTTCTACTTAAAACATCCCTATTAAATTTGAAATAGTCAATAAAAAAGTGTGGGTGTGAATAAAGTTTTTAAAGTGTTTAACAACTGTACGCAAAATAAAGAAAAACGATTAACTTGACATAGATAGGTTCTACTTATGACGTCGTATTAAAGATTGTACGCCAAAGACGAGCCAAACGATTGGTATGACAATAAATAGGTTCTACTCATGACGTCATTATGCCTGTACGTAAAAGATAAGCAAAACGATTACTTTGACATAGATAAGTTCTTCTCATGACGTTTAATGATTGTACGCAAAAGACACAGAAAAACACTGTTGTAGTAAAAATGGAAAAAGACAACATTATCTGCGTCTAATTCTAAAGAGAAAACATCTTGTAGAAAATATTTAAAGACTATAGGTAACACTGTAATAATTTAAGAATAGACACTTTAATTTTACCTCTAATTCGCAAACGAAAAAACATACCCTAACAACACTTTGTTAACATGCAAGCAAACAATACACTGGGGAACAACTGCAGAACATACCTGTACCAACAGCCTCCTTTACAGCTTCTGAAATTGCTGTCAAATCGTGCAGGTCAAACCGTTTAGATTCTCTTCTTCTTCCAGCTTCTCCACCTGGTAAAAGGTTTGCCAAGTTCTGTTAGCAAGTACATCCCAACTAAGAAAAGGGTCCCGAAAGCCAAGATTTTACATTTCATGAAAATAGCATACCTCAAACCCCCCCTCAGATTGGGCTCTTTGGGAGTTCCTTGGAATGGATATAATATGTAATTAAATTATATATTATATTATGAAAATAAAAAAATTTTCCGTGGTATTTTTGTTTCAGATTAAGCGTTGTAACACCAAATTGAAGCAACCTTGTTACAAAAACTACCACAAAAAACAGGCTCCATCAACATTTAAGGCCGAGCGAAAATGTTTGAAAATGGCATCTGCTAACCGAAGGGGTGGGGGAGAGTTTTTCTTGGTCAGGATTGCCATGTGCATTCGTTTTTATATTTCTGCTGGTATCTGAACAAAGGAGGAATAATATTAATTTGTATAGAAGTGGTTAATAACTATTATATCCTTAGATTCACACATTTCAAGTTTTAAAACCACATAGTAAAACGGCAAGAACCGGCATTTAAGAACGTGACTACCATGCCAATATTCTGCCTCATTAATACAAATTAACGACACAAACATTTTGAATCGGCGCTGGTGCATTACCCCCCAGTCTTAAAACGGTTAACACAATGTTCTTTCGTTGCTTACTCCGGCCAAAACTCACGAGAGTGCAGTATATCATATAGCAAAGAAATATCTTACCACAATCTGAATGTACTGGTGCTCCGAACCCAAACTGACCTCGCATTGTGTCCCTTGTTCTGGCACTGGCCTTATAAAATAAAGCAAACCAACAAAAAAATAAAAACCAGCGCGCAAACTGGCGAATTAAATTAAAACAAAATAAAACAAAAAAAGTCAAATGTTTCCACTAAAATGGTATCTTCAACTTCTTATGGTATAAGTGATGTGAAAAACACTTTATTGTTGAGTAATTCTGCGACTAGTTTTTACAAATCTCGGGAATTTACAAAGCATAAGAAATGCAATTAAAGATCAGAAGAAACCATCGAAGCTGTACTTCCTGAGTTTACAAATATAATTTATTGACAATTTAATTTGGGCGGTAAGGCATTATCTCAAACACACGCACATGTAGAAGTTTAACAAAATGTTACGGAATTATGGAAGAGAGTACGTGAAGCTAGTAAAAATATATAAGGTTGGATATATGGTTATTGGTATTTAGCAATGTAAGGCCTAGCTCATACGTCGCGCAATCGTCAAATTTAATGCAGACGAATTTATTTCGAAGCTCTCCATGCAATAAAATTCGACAATTGTGCGACGTATAACACGAATTAAATTCGTCCGAAAAATTAAATGCGTCGAAGACGTTTTATCCGTTTTGCGAAGAGGGATAAAACGTCCTTACAGCATCTCGTGACGTTTCAGACGTCGTCGTCTAAATTCGTCGTCTAAATCGGACAGCACTCATGTCGACTAATCGACGAATTTAATATGAATTTAATTCGTCTGAATTAAACACGACGTATGAACTAGACCTAAGAATTCAAATTGCAATAGTATGCTGGCAATTACCTATCGCACACTAATACCCACACACATTTTATGAACACTTACATAAACACATACACACATACTGACAGACAGACAGACAGACACACATACATACATACATACAAACAAACAAACAAACACAAACAAACAAACAAACAAACAAACAAACACGAAAATTCATTTGGTAACCTAATGTAATCACTTAAGACAGTGCATTTATTGGAAGCAGCGCGAAAACTCGTAGAATCATTTATGGAAATAACTGTTGTTACCCACGTATATACAAAAAATAGAAGTGTTTATTATTTTTTCTTACAAGAACAGAGCAACGAAGGTAAAAACAACAGCTGCACGCAACTTACTGGATTTTTTAATACTTGTGAAATTTTATCCAAGTTATTAATTTTTGCTAAATCCAAGGCAGAGTGACCGTCCTGTTGAACATAGAACAAAGACAATTACAATTTATATATGACTTCAAGTAAGATCTTTGTTATATACAGTCTGTACGAATGTACAATGAACAAGACAAACTTCATTTAAACAGATGTATACATGTACATGTCTGTCTGTCTATAATACAACTGTTCGTAGATCTGAAGTAGTGGAGGCACCATCTGCTTCTTGTTTTCATGAGAAATTGGACGCTCTAATTTGACTTTTTATAATTAATGCTTTTTTGTGTTTGAGCGTGGACATTGTTATTTTTATTACTGTTTCTTTTTTCCTACTTCATTATTATTATTATCATTTTTTTCCCTTCAATATTATTACTATTATTATCTCGATGATCACCCTTGCAAATAATCGTCTTGTGTGACGGAGTGCAAGTAATAGGTAAATAAATAAATAAATCTGTCTGTTTGTCTGTGTGCAAGCATGTTAATGTATGTACATGTGTAATACATGTATGCATGATGCATGCATAAAATCAAAACTTTTAATTCACTGACCTTATTTGGTATGTTTGGAGATGCATGGTAGGACAATAACAACTCAACAATTTCTAACGACTCAGCTGTTACAGCTTTATGAAGTGGTGTCTCAGTACACTGAAGATAGAAAAAACCACAAGATGTACATGTAAGATTCATGATTCACAACTTTTTAACTACAGAATAACGGTAAACCTAGAAAAAAATAATTAAAAGACTTGTTTCCACTAAAAACTTCAAATAGCTGTAGTTCTACATTGATGAGAAAGTTTAGTTAATTATTTTGTTCAAATGTCACTCGCGCGAGACCAACTAAAGTCATAACCTCGAAGAACTTTGTTTAATTCTGTACACTCGTTAGTACTCAAAGTTACGTCAAGTTAGTTATACAGTTAAAAATAGCAAACCTACAATTCAGTACAATGAATCAGATATATTTGCTAGTTCTCGTAGTTTGGCACACACGGTTATTCTCATATTTTTCTTCTTTTTCTTCTCTTACCTGTCTGTTTTATGTTTGTCTTGTTATGGACGTTTCGGCAACAGTAGTGCCCTCTTCATGCAGTTGTCGGTGTTATCACTGTATTATTGTCCTATATGTCACTTCTGTCTCTGTACTTGTGGGATGTGTCTTTCTTCTCTCGTCGTCCGTCGTCGTCGTCGTCGTCGTCGTGTTTTTTTTTTTTTGATTATTTAGTCTTAATGGTTGCTGAGGCCTCTCGTGATCTCAATTCTTGGGACCACTCCTTGCCTGAATGTAAAGAATTCTAATCTAGGTGAAGAGCTAACTTTGCTTTTCCAGTATTCAGAATATTTGTTTTCTAGTTTTGAGATTACTTCACGGATCGTACTTGATGCGAGGAGATCGGGTTTGTCACAGCTATTCGAACCACAGAAACTTAAAATGTTTTTTAGATTGCTGATATACGAATTACTGAACATTGGAGCATTTTCATTCATTATTTTCACTGCTTGTTTTACAAACGAATCATCGTTTTTTGAATTTAGATAGCAATAGTATGAAAG
>JAOBYE010714425.1:0-10925 GCA_025403585.1 Parazoanthus swiftii
AAGTAGCCGTACGGACCTCTAGTTCTGGAGCGGCTGTCATTTACAGCCTCACTTGCTTCAAATAACCAACAAAGCCATATAATAAACATCTTATTAGCCTTGTTTGGTCTGTATGGCAAATTGTGGATCCTTGTTTTTTCCTTCCTTGTTTTCATCCATAAAAAGAAGGGAAAAACTCTGTCCGTAACTTGCTGTATGGACCTTGCACTCGGCTAATAAGAGGTATGTACGTTCACGACTGTATGTATCGAATAAATATTAAATAATAGATAAATAATTATCCCCCAAACAGTAGCCCAATGGAATTAACCATCTGCCTCAGTTATTGCGGGTCTCACCTTTGATGTATGCAAGAATGGCCTGTGTGCTGTCAATCACTGAACAATGTTGCTTTCACTCATTTTACACATGTTTACATACTTTCATTCTACAGACACCAAACAATCGATTTACCCCAAGGGATATGATAGAGACTGATGCAATTTTCTCAGTTGATGAGAATGCGAGATTGAATGTTGATGAGGTAGGTGGCTCCAGATAATGTTTAAATGCCTTGATCAAAATGCTGTGCCTGTTTGGGTAGGAGGAGTTCCATTCAGACACTAAAATCCTGAACTCTCGGAAGTTCATACTACGGCCTATTCATGATTTACAGCTCTAATTCCACACATTTATTTGCACAGGTACATGTAAAACACGTTTCTAAATACTGTTTATGACAAATTTTCGAAAATCCAAAAATAGTATATCTTGTTGATGATCAGAAGTTTGAAGAAGTTTATCTGAAAGGCAGCACCTCCCCATGTAACCTATATACAGTATGGAATACACCCCCCTGGACATTGTGAGTAAAGATGAAAAGAACAGCTCTTTTGTATGGAGCAGCCATGAGACCAGGGGGGGAGAAATTACCTTAGTTTATAATAAAGTGATAACTAAAAGGTGTGTGATAGCGTGGTTGGCACAGTTGGTAAGATCTCTGACTCCCAATCAGAAGGTTCGAGTTCAAACCCTGGCCTGGGTGACCTTCTTTTGGCCACATCATCCGTGGACAGGGACGAGAAGCCGTTGATCTTGTCTCTTGACATTCCATCAGGTGACTGAAAAGAACCCACACACTTGTCGATAGGAGTAGGCTGTAGACTGTTACCTCATCTGCTACAAGAATTGTACCGTATCACGACTCCATTTGAACTGGCTATGCTAAGTCCTGTCATACATGTCAAAAGAGAAGAGTAGTTGGCATTACATACAGTACCGTTACGTAATTATATGCAAGAGTAAATGGTCCGAACATTCAGTTTTCTTTTCCTTTCCAAACCTTCGGGAAAAATCAGATTCGGCAATACTGTAGATGATATCTGTGCCATGCTATATATCCATTTTTACGATCATCGATTCTGTTTTATTTGTTGAAGTGTTTTAGCCAAATGAAGTTCATTATTTGACGGACAACAAACGCAGTTAATTGGGAGTGTAAAAAAAGAAAATGAATAAGTCAATTTGTTATAATAGTTATATTTTGCTCACACAAACTGTGAAGGGAGCACTTAACCTCGAATTTTTTTGGTGATTAGGAAAACTGGAGGAAAAACGGTTCCTGACCGAATTTAAAACCAACTTAAAATTCAAAGAAAACCGAAAAATTCCTTCATACTCAACAATTTTCGAAACGTCTTTTCTCCTCTCAGTTGTAACTCAGCTTCACTGACTGACTCATTGGTTCACCAAATCCACTCTTGCAGATCGACTTTGCATTCTCGGTTTGGAAATCGTTTCCCAGTCGTCTCGTTGGCTTTCAAGCCAGAGACCATTACTGGGACGAGGGAGTACAGAAATGGATCTACTCATCCCAGTGGAGCAACGAGTATTCCATAGTGTTGACTAGTTCGGTGTTTTATCACAGGTAAGTAAAGATTAAAAAGGCTGTATAAAAACTCGGTTACACAGCTTTTTCGATGTTTAGTCCAACATATGTATCATATCATATCATTTATCATATCATATCATATCATATCTTATATCATATCATTTATCATATCATATCATGTCATATCATATCATATCATGTCATATCATATATCATATATCATATCATATCATATCATATCATATCATATCATATCATATCATCATATCATATCATATCATATCATATATCATGCCACACCACACCATCCCACCCCACCCCACACCACCCTACTCCGCACCCCACCCCACACCACACCATACCACACCACACACGGGAAGTTGGGAGAGCACGAGAGAAGCGTTTGAGTGGCACGAGGCGAAGCCGAATTGTATTATGCAAAGTTTGTGCTAATAGCAATATATATTATGTGTGCCCCTTGAACCCCCAGAGTTCCTTTCGGTTCCAGTATCGACTGTTGTCCATGACAAAAAATTCTTTTTTGAAATAGCTGTATATAAACAGTATATACACGTAACTAGAACTTTTCCAGTATTGGTGTAAGTACACTGGAAAAGTCGTTTTTTTCCCTTCTGCCGACTCATCTCTTGTTGTGTCTTTCTAGGTATTACAATTACATGTATACTCATCTGCTGCCACACAAGGTTCACAAGATGGTGGACCATCAAAACACGTGCGAAGGACTTGCAATGAATTTCTTAGTGGCAGACACAATCAAACTTCCGCCAATCAAAGTTCTGTCACAGAAACTTTACCAAGAAACGACGAACCCAGACAGTGGGAGATTTGCTAAGCAAGCAGCTGTTTTTCAGCGAAGGAGAGAGTGTATGGATACACTCACTGAAGTGTTTGGCTACATGCCGCTCCTTAAGTCACGGGTGCGGTTCGACCCCCTTCTCTATAGAGACCCAGTGTCCAATGTAAGAAAGAGATACAGACTGCTAGAAGTTTAACTGTTTCCTTAAGCCCGCAGCAGACCTTTGCGATGGCATGCAATTTTCGACGCATGCAATCAAAATTGAATCACATGACGTCGAGTTTAGAAACAAAGATGGCGGCAATCAGATACAAGTTTACAGCCGCCATATGGACTCTCAAGTGACCGAAATCGCTGGTTGTCGCATCGGTGTGCGGCTCTTGGCAACGAGTAATGAAATTTACATGGTTTCATGCAACTTTGATTGCATGCGTCGAAAATTGCATTCCATCGCAAAGGTCTGCGGTGGGTTTTACATTGCATTTTGTTGTCATACACTGATTTCATGTACACTGATGTAGCATGACATGCAAAACAGGCCTCATGCTTTATACAATCATGTAGTCAACCGTTCGCTTTGCACCGATTTTTCCAAGAATTAAAATGGATCCAGTTAGCTATTTCCCTCAGCTCGAGTTAAGATATTTATAACACTTGAAAGTGTATTTAATATAAGAAGCTCTGCAAGTCAGTTTCAACAAACTTCATGGAGTCCGGCAAAATTTTGGTTTGTACTTTATGTTCGTTGAACTAACAATTTTTACACAGTTTCAAAATTAAGAGTAGCGGCTCAAAAAACAATTTTACAACAAACTTAATTATTCCTTAATCTTCTACGGATAGTTATGTTGCTATCATTGCACTGCAACCTCAATCCTATTTATAAGGGCTTTCATTGCGTAAATCATTTTCCTTCAGCCAAAGAACCGAAAGACTTATAAATACGTGTATAACCGGCATTTTTTCTAGTCCCAGAATATCAGAGAACTTTCTTCTTCTCTTATAGTAATATGTACAGCGTTTCAACTTCACTTAAAAATAGTTCAGTGGCGACAGAGATAAAACAATTTGTTACAAAATTTTAGTAAAGCAAAACTATTTTGAGATGTCACTTTCTGTTAAGCCAGTTTTGTAACAAATGTACTTTACCAACAGAAACTTTGAAACGAGTTTAAGTTACAAAAACATAAGCAAAATAATATTGAAGCTGCTACTTCGTTATCTCTTTGCATTTCCATTGGAACTGCAGTGTAAAGGAACGGTTAATTCTTTCAGGAGGTGGGAAGGGACAGATTTAGTTGGTGTGTGTGGGCGGGTAGTTTTACATTTTTACAAACGAGCAAATGCTATCAATTTTAAATAGTTTTGTGGCGCCAGGTTTTACACATATTATTCTGGAAGGGGAAGTTTCTTGAAACCCCTTAGGTTTTGCATTTTTGAAAACATTTTGGATGGTTTTTAAGGCGCTATTATTTCCGTGTGTTAAGTTTATGATATAACTACTCTTGCATCTAGACGTCATAGATGTCTTTGAATTATAAAAAACTAATATTTTTGAGATCACATATTTTTGTATAAATCTCGAGTGCACTTGTACTATAAGAAATTAGCGACGTTTAACATTTGCTTGAAGTCATTTAACTTGTAGTGTATTATATATATTATAGCTCTTTATTGATTTTAATAATGGTTAAACATGTAAAAAGTGTAATACGCAAGGAAGGTGAAAAAAATTGTATTATGAGTGTCCATTGTTTGTCCATTTTAATCTCCCGTACGATACCACCTTTCGAGAAGAATGAATAATGGTACAAACCTCTTATTATCCGAGTGCGAGGTCCGTACGGCAAGTTATGGACCGAGTTTTTTCCTTCCTTTTATGGCCCAAGCGCGAAGCGCGGGCCATGATTAACTTGCCGTATGGACCGAGCAAACGAGGCTATGATGTTTATTATATGGCTTTGTTGACTATTTGAAGCACGTGAGTCTGTAAATGACAGCCGCTCCAGAACTAGAGGTCCGTACGGCTGTTTATGGACCTGAAATTGACCAATCCGAGCACGCGAAATTAGTCAGCCATATAATAATATGTAGTATTTAATAAAATGGCGTAATACTTACCACGAGAATAGTCGTCATGTTCATCAAATACGAGTGTTATTTATTATTCATTCTTCAAAGCTACAAAGAATACCAACTATTTCAATTTTCCGATCATTTCGGCCGAAGATATCACGAATTTTCAAAATTCTTCTAAAAATCTTTTCGAACATTTTTAACACTTTCCGAAATTTTCTTGAACCTTTGCGAGCATTTCCGAACATTGCCGAAGACTTCCGAAAACTTTCCACGCCTTACAAAACATTTTCCGCCATCATTTCCAAATTTGTTGTTGAGAACACGGTGTTCAGTTATCAATTATTTATATCCATTTTTACAAGCAAGAGGCTATACTGACTTATCAGTTAACGTTCAAAATCGACAGACAGTTTCAGCTTTTTCTGCTTTGCTATTGGTTGTTCAAAATTGTGGGATTACAAGCTAAAATCAGTGCGAACCAATCAGAATGCAGGAGTCACCAGTGATTTCAAGATGGATATAATGTGCACACTCGTAGGGAAGACGGTAGTCACGGCCTAAGAATAGATAATACCATTGAATGGACTATTTACGGGTGCATGGGCTAATCCAATGAAATAAATTTTTGCCTGTCCATGTTGAGAAGTGGACCATTATATGTATTTCCGTTTAAGGGTGGTTAAGTCCAATAGTGAAACTTCGGCTTGTGGGCCACTAGATACTCGTCGATGGGTTGGCAGATCTTGGGGAAAAAAATCTGTGCCATTAAGTGGTGGGCCATTAGATATTCATTGATGGGTTGAGCAAACACAACAAAATACATTTCTGCTTATGCTGTTATTTAAAGGTGAAGTATTGGATGTTGGTTGAGAGGCGGCCAATCTAAAAGGGAATTTTTGTCGGTACAATTAATTAAATGAGAGTAGTTTATTTCTTACCGCGTTGAATGACTGCGAATCAAGTTTACACCAAGACACTTCATTGCAGATACATGTACAGTCTCAATATAGTTTTATTAAGGTAGTGCTGAACCGTTTGAAGTAGTTCGTCGAGGCCAGACGTTTGCTTGTTCCGAAGCCAGTATGAACCAGTTTTTTTACATTAAGTATAAGGTCGTTTGCAGTAAACCATGCTTTAGGGTTACTTAACTCCTTCTAAACACAGTTGATAGAACTCAAATAACTGGTTGTGAAACTCGACAAACTTTCAAAAGAAGTGTACAAACCAGGGTCGTAGCAAGCCTTGGAAACTGACCGGGGGGGGGGGGGCACCGGCGAGGGTCCGGTCGAAGGTGCGAACTTTCTATACTAGGGGGGTTCGGGGGCATGCTCCCCCTGGAAATTTTGAAGGTTTGTTTGCCTGAAAACGTATTTCCTGGGGTTTAAACACCATTTGAAACAAAATCAAAGGAAAATCTAGTAAAATACTTCCAGTTTTTCTCAGACTTGGGGCAATTTGCTGTCGTGACACATTTCACACATTTGCTAGGGGAAAAACTGGGGAGAGGGCACGCCCCCTGGCCCTTCCCTTTGCTACGGCCCTTCAAACTGGAAGCTGCCAATTGTTTTATGTTGAACAAACCGTGATAGTGCACATAGCTCTGTTTTACGTGTCAGCCCAAATGTGACTTCTGGTTGGTTGTTCGTATGCATTTCAATACCTTTTGTGTTTTGTGCACCGTCAAGGCCAACGAACAAAAGGGTTAGAGAACAAAAACACTGAAACTGGCCGAGTTTAATTTCATAACCAGCAATTTACTATACCTGCCAACTCTCACGCCTGCTGGTTGAAAACTTCGATCTCACGCCGGCTCACGCTTGCGGCCCAAATTCTCACGCCTGATTGATAAATGTGAGGTGTTGTCGCCTTGCTTGACACAATTTCCAAAAATATGTGAACTCGGACCGATGTAAGAAGTGAAAACTATGTGTAAAACGAATAAATGATGATATTTTTCTCGCAATCTCTGATTTTTGAAGTGAAAAGCACTGGGAATGAGGTCGCACTGGGAGCGACGTCGCGCTTATACACGTCCTAAGATTGGTACTGGGAAATGTGTTCGCCCCATGTGGCTATAGGCAAAGAATTTTTTTGATAACTTCGTCTTTGGAAGACCTCAGACGTCTTCGGAAGTTTTCGGACGTCTTCGGGAATCTTCGGAAATGTTCGTGTCGCTTTCGAAAAATCTCGGCAATCCCAGGATAAAAATCTCACGCCTTTATCACAGAAAAAGTTGCCAGGTATAATTTACTCACGATACAAATTGCTTATACTCTACTATGTTCTAGTATTTCATTATACTTAAGATATTATAATATCTTATAATGTATTACAATTATCATTTATATCAAAAATGATGAAGCGCTTCAACTCTTTACATAGAAGTAACAGAGTATTTGAGCCCGCAAATAGCAACCAAAAAGCGGCAATATACTTCAAAACACGTGACTTAGGACAAACAAGATGGCGGGAGTTTTATGCATAAAGGGATGCTTACACATCAGCTGAAGAAACGAAGAATTTTCTTTCGAGGAGCGTGATCGGGAGTAAACAAAGGGTCTTTAAAAACTACACGTGTAAATAGCGACCCGGATCTACAGTGCGATGTGTTTGTAGAAGTTCAGTGACACCCAAAGTTTCGGGCCAAAGTCAAGTCAGGCTGCATATTCATTGGTTGATATTTTAGCTGGATAATCATGTCTTCGCCATCGGCTGAACTCTTCGCAAAAGTTTCACCACTTTTAGCAGCATTGAAGGACCGCGGAAATGTTCAGAGGTAAGAACCAAGGCGATCCAGGTTGTGCCCAGGTCCGATCAATCGGGGCTTGATGAGTTGATCCGTCTTTAAATAAAGTGTAATAAACTAATATTGGTAACGTTGCACCGTAAAGTTTTTTTCAAGCATTGCTATTGAGAATCGGTAACCAAAAACTGTGAATCCGGAAAGGCATTAGTATCAGAATACCCCACAACTTGCAGCTACACTATAGAACTCCAATTATTAAATGCACAGGTCTGAAATATTAATGTTATGTCTGGGCTGCACAGATAGCACTGGATCAGAAGGACCGCAGGGTGTTACACTTTCTGCCAAACTCGAACAAACGCTCACACTTAAAAAATTGCAATTTGAAAGAGAAGGTAATCTGAAGAAGAATCTACATTTAAAACAAAGATAAGAGTGCTGCACTGATGAGTATTGAAGCAGTAATGCTTCATTCCAGTCCTATGCACTGCCGCTATGGACACCAACCACTCAAATTGCTGCCAACCACTCAATTTTGTTTGTACATAAAAATTACGTCATAGTTGTCAACCCCAGAAATTCAAAAATCTTGTGAACACTGAGGCCGATGGGCACTGATGGCCTTTAATGTCGTTTCGATTTATGGAATGCATTTCTCAGTTGTATTCACAAAATGGACTTGACTTGATTTGATTTTGAACTTTTATCAAATTGATTGCCTCAGAAATTTAGTATGTTGGAAAATCGGGTTATTTTTGCCTACCATGTGGGTAAGCAGGTGATGAGGCTCGAAATCTTGTGACACCTGCTGAATGCGGGTGAGTTGACAGCTATGATATGTCCCAGTCCCTTTTCTCAAGAATCCAGACACAAGCCTTTGGAATATTTAATGATGGCCGTAAAAGTTTGAACCATGAAGAACAGGCATGAGTTTTGACCCAACCTCCTTTTGGTCCTTCTGATCTAGCTCTATCTGAGAAGTAAAAGGGAGGGGGGGGGGGAGGGGAGATGTGATGAGGGGGTCAACTTATACATACTGTCAGCTTATATGTGCAAAGTTACACTAAAGGGCTGTTCACACTGGAATCACAAACACAGATCTACATGTATGCAGATGGTGATACTAGGGCAAGGATATATATTATCCTGGGGATGCAAGTGAAGCAAGCAATGAATGCAAAGAGGTTGCACATGCATGGTTGTCTCTGTCTTTGGCTTGGGTTTGCCTCTGCGCTTGCTGAGGAAAGTGCATGAGAAAGAAAAATGTCATTTTTCTTGCTTCTGCATCTGTGTTGCTTACATTCACACTTATATTTTCTGCTGTTGCATCTGTATCTGCATAAACTTATGTTCAATTAGTGTGAACAGGCCTTAACTGCCTTAAGTAAATACAGTAACAGACTTAAGAATAAGGGAAGGGATATTTAGCTCACTTTGCACCTGTTTTTGTTGAGACAGACATCTTGATGGTAGGGTTTACTGCATGGTAGTCTATTTGTGGATGTCAGAGTGTTTGTCCATTAACTCTAAAATAGTGCCATGTGCTTGCAGTATGAAAAACTTGTCAGAAATGTCTTAAATTTGATTACTGCCATGGGCTCTGCACCCTACATATTATTGGTCTTGTACAAACATAACTTACAGTATAATTTTTATCTTGGTTTTGTTGTAGTCTCAGCACACAGGAACATGATTTGTCTGCAAAAAAGACCCGGAAGCTGCTGTGTGATTTCATGGACAGTGTTCTTGTAGATGTTGGTACAGGTACTTCTGAGTCAATTTTTCATTTCATAGTTTAGTTTTTCATCTTGTACCAACACCTCTGGTGAAGAATCTTGCCTCTGACCTGCTGCACACTGTAGTACTGATTTTTCATATTTTGTTTTTGTTTCCAGCATTCCAACCAACTGAGAATACATCTCATTTGCACACTCTGTTGCGCATTTTGCGTCACTGTCTGGACTCCTCTCCAGAGAGTTTTGTTGGAGTAGAAAGCCGGCTACCAGCTCCGTCAGAGCTCCCTGGTTTTTCAAATACTAACATATACTCTGGTAACAGGATTGGTGAAGTATCAAAAGGTAATAATTATGTGCAATTTTGTATAAACTACGGTATTTAAGAATATTTAATGGAAATACATTGGTTTTAAACAATGTATAATTTTTATTTACATTGTAGCATTCACAATGTGGGTGATCTCTGGACTGCTGAACATTCTTGCTGAGCCAAGATGTGCCGAGTTTCATGACAGTGCCTTGGCAGCTGTTGTATCAATTCTACAGGTACGATGTAGGGTTCTGATCACAGGAAACCTGTATGAATTCAGACCAGTACAAGGGTATTACAGGTACATGAGACTGTAGGGAAGCTGTGAGTGATAACATGAGACTGATATGGACTCGGATCTGTCCAAACTTGGCCTGGTACAGAATTATTACATGAAACCGGTGCATGAACTCAGACTTGTATAGAGTCATTACAAGAGACCAATATGAAAATGACAAATGAATATTAGTTAGGTTTGGATGCTCAAAACATTTATGCAAATTTTGGACCAATATGAGATTTTTTAGATGATGTGGGAAAATTCTCTGAAGTTACTGTAGGCCAGTCTGAGATCGGTCTTTTTGGTCAAGTGACAGAATAATAATAATAATAATAATAATAATGATAATAATAATGATAATGATAATGATAATGATAATGATAATGATAATAATAATAATTATTATTAATATTATTATTATTATAATGGTTTATTACTATGGAATTCCAAACTTAAAGTTAAGCTCTTCATCCATACATACTCTAAGAACTACTGTATACAACTTTGAGGGGAAAAAGTAAATAAATAAATACATATAATAAAGTTATTCATGCATTTTATATATCTAATTTATCAAACACATTTTTGTTATTTTTTAAATAATAAAAATGTGTTTGATAAATTAGATATATAAAAAGCATGAATAACTTTAAGAGCTTAACTAGCTATTTGTACAGGATGAGCTGTACCTGTCTGAGTTGAGTTTTGTGTTGGTCAAGCATAATTATGTACATTTACAGTGTAATAAAATACAAGAAATTGGAATGGAATCTGGCCTGAACTCGTACCAGTCAGAGTTTGAACCAGTTTCATGTAGTTACCCTCTTACTTGTGGGGCTAGCTATCGCAGTACAAACTCTACCAAATCATGTGATTTCAAGATCCGGATTACAATCATAAAATAATGTGGTTTTCTTGAAAAAGCTAAATATTTGACAAAAGTAAACTAGGACTCCTGAAAGACTAAAATTATAACTTTCTATAGTTTTGAGCAGGCAGCATCTGAGGAGGAGGGTCAGAAAGGGGGGGTCCTGTGCACAGTTCACGAGAATTAAAAATCAAAATTCACGGTTCACGGGAATTAAAA
>JAOBYE010714436.1:0-10924 GCA_025403585.1 Parazoanthus swiftii
GGGGGGGAGGGGGAGGGGGGGGTACCCAACATCCTCCTTACCAGGCCCTCGACCCGACGCATACCTCGCAGAAGTTAAACAGTGAACAGTAATTGCCTTTTTTCAGTATAAAGTCAAAAGCTCTACAAAAACACAAACAAACTCAATGTTTTTTTTTCAATTTTGAAAATTCAAACTGTTAGCTTTGACTTTTCCTTGCCTGTTTGACTACAGGAACAATTTTTTTCACCAGAATGGTCCTATCACAGTTTCAAAATATAACTGGCTTACATCTGTTTTTGCCTGTCTCGCCTCGATCTTAATCCTGCAATGCAATGAAGATACAAATATATTGAAAGTGCTTTGCGCTTCATCCTGTTGCAGATATATTTCCTAAAGTTGGCGGTGATCTTAATAAACAACACTACTTCCTTAAAATTCCCATATTTTGGTATGGAGACTTCTATAAAGAGTTGGAGAACTGTAAACTAACCATGATGTCATCGTGAAGTAGGGTAATTTTAGCAGACAACTGCAATGGTCAAGTTCATAACCCCCTCCCCCCCCCCCCCCATCTCACGCTCTCCCCAAATCTATGCCTGTGTATGGGGCGAACTATTATGCCAGAACGACCCACAATTGCGATAGGTGCAGCACAAATTGAAAACGTGAAAAATGTAAGCGGAATCATAAATACCTAAGACAGTATCTAAGCAAATGGCCGAACAGTGGTAAAAAACAAAACAGTAATGGTATAAAACTATCTCTTTCGGAACAAATGGTAGTTTTGTCTCCACACTGAATTTCTACGCTTAACTGTTGGTTATTTACCATCAGCTGTGACTGGATCCGTGGTGTAAGCTAATTGGACAATCGATAGGGAACGTGCGCCTATCGGTAGCCAATCAAATCCATGATTTCCAAATGCTAATATTTGGCTATGAGAAAACGAAGTGGATATCTCCATAGCATTATAAAGGTAAAAGCGGTAGAGATTTAAGTTAGCCTTTATTGCTAATTAAATCATCAGAAACAACAGAATTAAACTGCTTTTGCTGTTTTTGCAACTTGAACTAATACATTAAATTTCAGAATATAGTATTTTACAGCGCGTTCCTTAAAATTTCTTATGAATTTTTCATACAACTATCATGCAACAAAGATGATTTTACTGTGCTGTTTTGGCGGCTAAGATAGGTAAGCCTTTTTGTTTTTATAAATGTTATGTCTTCGTTAATCAAAATTGCTCTAAATTTTCACAATATATGAACATTTAACGCTTTTAGGAACACAGAAGCACACGTTTCTACACTTAAAGAGACAGAAGTCGAAGCTATGAAACTGAGTTTTCAAACATTTGATCAAACATTTTGAGGTAGCAATAGAGTTATTTTGAATTTAGAACTGAACTAACGCTAAAACAAAAAAGACGGTCACCTTAAAACCGTATGGGCAGGCTCATTTGAATCAGCTCCTTTCAAAAGAGTAAGGTGTAGTCAATATGGTTTATCGCCCAATTTATCAGAAAAAGTACATGATCCGTCTTTTAACAACCAGCATTGTGTGGTGATACCTAAAGGCAAATTCAACATTGCAAAAACGTACACAAAATGCTTTAGAAATAAAACCACTTTCTTCCTTGAGACATGTCGGCAATATCGAATCCCAGAAAATAAAATAATTCGGTTTAACTTAAATTATTTTTATCATCATCATCACTTTATCTCGGAAGTTATACAACTGTATCTAATATCACAGTAAGGACATCGCAAACAGTTGCGTTTTTCTGTAATAAAAGATAACACTATCTTTGAAGTTCTTTTGTTTTAAAACATGACAGGTTCGGGTGAAGCACAATGGGAGAGACGTTTGCTCAATAAAGGCAAAAAGGCAACAATTTACATAGTTATCCATCTGTGTACATTACTTTTCAAAAAGCAACTATTCGCTCGACAGATTAAAGGAAGAAAAAGTTTTTTTTTTCATACACAAATTGCTGGAAATTTTACGCAGAACATTTTTATCAGCTCATCACGGAATCTGAGAGAGAAACTGAAATTAGGTAAGAACTCCGTCGACAAATCGTTTATCGATTTAATTACTTTTCCGGACGTAGCAAATTGGATATGAAAGCCAAGTTCTACATCATAGTAGTTAAAATAGAGGTTGGATAACTGACATTTAGATGTAAAACTTGGAGGCTGTGAGTCAAGGTCTGTTTTAAAACTTGGTTTTATCTGTCAGAGTTCACAATTGAGTGATAAGAAAAAACAAACTCTTCATCGGAAAAACGTGGCAAAAATTTTCTTTTGAAGTTCAAAGAATTCACTCTTCGTTGCTACTTTGACGGCGGCATAAAGTAGTAGAATAAACCAAGTTATCGTAATACATCTTATACATTAAAGTTTATCATAGGTTTAACATCTGAGGTTGATCTAATATCAAACTTCATCAGGTCTCTTGGTAAAATCCTTACTTCTATCCAAGGAGGTCTGCGACTTTACCATACAAGGGCTTGGTTTGATAAGAAAGATGTACATGTCGGTCGGCTTTTCCACAGATCCCCCATAACGTCACAGCTATATGTAACACGAGTCAGGTCAATTCATTGGATTACAAAACTGAATCGAATGGAAACTATCCTGTAAAAACCAACACAATCTGATTTAGTCATTTTTAGAATTTTTCTCTACGTAGTCTGAGATTTCTTATACTTATGACTAATCTTAACTCACTTCGGATAGCAAATACTATTGTGAATACCTGATAGCGTGATGAAAGTGCTTGATCATCAAATCACAGCTGTGTATATTTAACTTTAGGCAAAGGCGAGCGCGTTCCATAAAGGCAAACATAACCCGGACAGTCTCCTAACTTTCAAAGCGTTACAAACCTAATCTTAAACACAATAAATTCTAGAAAGGGACTACAACACTTGCATGCTATTTTTCTAAGATATTTAGCTTGTGTTCCTGGCTTTTCTATCCGATTCATTTTATTGGATTTCAGACCTCTGAAAAAGGAGTAGTCTGCGCTGAGGAAGGGCTTGCGCTCGAAACGTAAGTTTCACACCAGACCTTACGGCGAAAAACAAACCATACAAGAATCATTGGGAAATGGATCATGTTTTTTATGTTTTTAATTTTTGCTTCAGCTTTATACCGTCTGTCTTTTTTGTTCTGCCGTAAGTACCAGTAAAGATTCAGTCCATCAGTTTATCCTGTGGGTTGGCAGCGTTTGCCGAGGAGACTGACTCACTTATAGTTTTCCTTTTTGCCATATATTTCAATCATTTAATTAACTATTTTCAATTTGCTTCATCCTATCTTTTTTCAGTATCTATAAATTCGCGTCCTGCAATTTTTTTCCTTTCCCTTTCAGTTGTCAATTCTTTTTCGACTGCCTGATTCGTTCTTCTGCTCTCTCCTCAAAACATCAAATGGTCGTTCAAAAGCGCAGTTTTCGTCTCTTGTACTTGAGTGAACTCCAGGGTTTCACTGGCTGCCGTTCACGAATGAGCAGGTTAGCTTCACCCTCCCTAACTCTGACGGTGATCCAAGGTATCCACGCTGTCAAAAGCGTGCTGACGCCCATCACCTTTACAAGTAAGATGACGACAACGTGACGAAAATTAAACTTCTCGTCTCTCGAGCTCCTTTGGTTTCTGTCTCACTCATTTGCTCAGTATCTTATTACTTTTTGTGTGATAGAGTATGAAAGGAAGAAAAGTGATTTACGTTTTTATATCCGAACAAATAATACAGAAATTCCTTACTCAGATGATCACGTTGATCAAAGAGCCTATATTTGGTTATATCCATCAGTTCGCTTTCTACGCAAGCGATTTCAAGGCATTAGCCAACCAACACTTTTTAATTTTATACGCCCATTTGAAGGTACAAAGTTCCTTCCAAACGGAGTTTGGGTTGCTGTAATTGCTGTTCCTCAATCATTTTGTTATTCTGATTTTGTTCAGGCAAAGCGCGTTTTAACCAGTTTCTAAAGTGAGGACCTAAACCAAGATTGCTTCTCTGTCTTTCCTATATGAAATGGTTAAAAAATAGTCAACAGACAGAAGAAATGGTCAGAAACATATTCAAGGCGCCCAGATACGCAAAAATATGAAACTTGTCATTCTCAAAATGGAAAATCTTGACAGGCCTGCTTTCAAAGAAAGCTTAACAAACAGAGTTAATTAAACCGACTAAATTAACTGATGAAACTGTTATTAAGTTAGTGTTTGGTCAAACATGAAGCTTATCCAACTTGCCGCCAGATCTCATTTCCTCGGCATCATCTTAACACAGGAAGCATTGATAATTGTTTGGGAAAACTTACACAAGTACTTTTCCTTTGTATTCGTATTGCGAAAAAGAAAGGGACAAGAAAACACAAAAAACAATACTACGAATTTTACCTGAAATAGGAGTTTGTCAGTTTCAGATAAAAATGGCTGGAGTTTGACTAAACTAACTCAGATTTCAAGTGTTATTTGCAGCAACAATAAAAGAGAAATTACCCTAAATTCGAAAATTTTCGTTTATTCCCCTTTTGATCTCGATCACGGCTGTTCAACTCGGCGTGGGTGAACCGGATAAATTGAGTGGATTCGCGGCCATTGTACGTAAAGAGTGAGAAGGAAACCAACTTTCATTACTGTTTCAACACTGAAAAATTAAAAAGACCAATACAAAAATTTTCGGCATTCAGACTTTCTTAAGTAAATCCCTAAATTCAATGTCAAACATCCCATCGTATAATCTTTTGTTTTTGTGTCGGAAACTCAAAATTTTTCACTTTGCAAAACAGATGGCAAAGAGAGCTTAAAATGCAACTTAGGGAAGAAAATTCAAATCCTCCTAGTTAATCGCAGAGAGAGAGAGAGTAGACAAGCCAGCGAAGAAAACGGCCTCAAACACTTTTGAAGGTTTGCTTCTTCTAAATAGTACGAAAACTCAGTGTTTAGTACTTTTTGTAGACACAAAAAGGATTTATTTTAAAAAACTAACAAATACTTGAAATAGTGTTTTATAAGAAGTTATTTTTAGTATTTTATTTTTAAATAGATATAAATTAAATTTTGTTTTCATGATACAAGTTTCTACTTATTTTTAAAAGAGGCAAGTTTTAGTTTCTACTAAATTTACTGTTAATTGCGTTAGCTGAAACTTTTCTTATACGCATCGAAAAGACGTGTTTTTCTGCTACTAAGGAATAGTTCTAAATTGTGTTTTGGGAAGTGTTTGATAAACAGATATTTAGTAGCAGAACGTGATTAGCTGTAAGATAGAAACTCAGACAACTTACAACTGAATAGTGTTTAGTTCTTAGTCTTTAATTGACACATAGCTTCTTACAATGATGTAATTGTCCTTCACCTTCACCTTCTCCAGTCCTTCACCACCACCACCACCACCACCAACATCTTAGTCACCACCACTACCACCACCTCCTTCGCCTCCTCCATTCCTTCGCCATGAACTCCACAAGCACCAACATCACCTCCACCACATCATACAGACCTTTACTACCACCACCAGTCCAACACCGCCATCACCACCATCTTCAATACCATGCACCGCCTGCTCCTTTTCTTCACCACCACCACCACACCCAGTCTCACCACTACAACCACCATCTTCATTCCTTCACCATCATCATCATCATCATTATCACCATCACCATCACTATTACTGTCACTATCACCACAACCACCTCTACCTCCAGTCCTTCATCGCCACCACCATTACCTTCACTATCTACTTTATTCTTATTGTATTCAGTTTATTTAGCTTTTTTTCCTGGAGGGAGTTGGACACTGCTACAGGTTTCCCTAATTACAGCAGGTGGGTTCTTTTAAGTCCCCCCATAGAACATCGAGAGACTAGACCAACGGCTTAACGTTCCTGTCCACGGACGATGTGGCGAAAGAAGGTTGCCCAAAGTTCAATCCTCGACCAGGCCGGGGTTTGAACCCGGGTCCTTTTGGATGTCAGTCGGAGATCTTACCAACTACACCTCGCTCACATCATGACCAGGCCAACCACCACTTTCACCTTCAGTTCTTTATGATCACAACCACCACCTTCTTCATTCCACACCACCATTACCAACATCACTTCCACCTCCACCACAACCACCATCACCAACACTGGCCACTGTTAGTGGAAAGGTCAAGACGCATAACCCACCAATTTACAACGCTCTAACCTGCCGGATCGACTGAGCTGAGCGGTTCTCTGTCAGTCAGGCCGACGTTCGTTCAGATAACTGGCGTATTCCATTTGAGAAATAATCAATTGGTTCTGCTGGACAGACATTCTTCCAGTTATTTCATATTCGATTTCAGATTATCCAAAGAATGATTCAGTTAGCCTTCAAGACTTTGTTCGTCCTGTTGCTGTCCAGTGTTGTTGTTAACATAGCCCGAGGAAGTAAGCATCGAGAACAACTGGGCAGTCTTCTGAGGAAACAAAGGAATGGTGACCAACCTCGTTCATTTGCGGAAATGTACAGAGAAGTAGCGAATGACCTGGGCATGAGCGAGCACAAGCTCAGGTATTTGCACGAGAGCAGCATTTGCTAACTTCAATCAAAAGAAATAAGCTTGAAGTTGGCACCTAGTAAAACTCCATAATTACTAGTAACTGAAACCCCCCTCTCTGGGTTTTGAGCCAGTTGCTTCTTTTGAACTGATTTAAGTGTAAAAACTGGAATAGCTTTGCTTGTTTTTATAAGTCCACTGTTTGAGTATTCACCAAACCTATTAAATAAATATAACGTTTGAAACCTTTTTCATTAAGAATATGAAATGAAAAGATATCAGCAGATGCTTTTATAACCCTTTTCAGTTTTGCAGTAAAGCTTAGAAGTCCGCTTGCAGATACCTGATTATAAAAAATGTCAGTCCAATATTCGTCAATTCTTGTATATCCGTACTCAGTTATTTTTCTTCTCAATATAATAGAGGAAATAATGCATTTGCTTGTGGCAGGCAGTGCAGTTGTTGCAATGAAGTATGTAAAACATAGTAATGATTGTTAATCAGTTAAAGGAATTTAGGTTCGTGATGTTCCTTTTGGCAAAAATGTTAAAGTAAAGCGATTTCAACGGAACACCTCTGCATCAAAAACAGGATAAATTGTCATCTCTTCCATCATCACCTCTCCCCCCCTCCACATATATCAGAACACACTGCAACTCCCCAACACCATCTCCCACCCCTTACAAGAACAAATAGTCATTCGCTTACTGTTAACCCCCGGTAAGGTTATCATCAGCTTGAGCTCAGAATCCCACAAAACAATACGGTCCATCCCTTACTGTTATTACCCGATAAGGTTCTCTTTATTCCCGGCTCAGGTTAGCGGATGTCCCGGATGGTAGCGAAACCAATGGGCATGCGCACGGGGCTGGCCACTCCAGAATTGCGCAGGGACGATGTAGATATGCTCCATGTGGGAAATAGACGAGCACTCAAAGGTACTAAAGTTACATAAGTATTTTGCCTCGCATGTCACACATATATGTGTTCAACAATTGAGCTTTAAAAACCCTTTTCAGTCTGGGGGGAAAGTGCTCCTGCCGTGCCTGAAATATCGACTTTAGCCAACTTTTAGACTGATCAAGAAAAATTTACTCGAATCTTCTTCAAAATCTAGCAGTTTCACGCACGCTTTGAATTGTGTGCAAATACGCATAAGAATTTATTGGAAGGGAAAGCGGACTTTGAATGAATCTGGAGCAAAGCTGTTTATGCTAGAAAATATCTCGGATGGTGAATTCAAATCAAGTATTTACTTGTAACTACAAGAATAGCGCTCCATTTAAACTAGCCATGCTAAATTGGATGGTCCTGTATAAATACTGCTTACAAATACAAAGTAACTCCACATTTGTTTTGTCGCTAGATTCAATAATAATTAATACGTAATATATGTAATCGGATTTGCTCCACTCAGTGTAAACGGTTTCAACGACGTGAGCACGGAGAGTCGAGCACGAATGCAGTGTCTTTGTACAAGTTTAATCCTCGCGGGCTGAATCTCTAGGGTAAACAGAGCCTAAATTTATTGCTAAAAAGATTGTTGTAAAGTTCGCCTGTTTACTAGGCTGACATTTCTAGTGTTTTAACTTAGTTTTGGATTTTTACTGATGTAAATAAGTATATTTGCAATGTTAGTACATAACAATTGTTGCTATTTCATAACATTCCATTTTAATTTCAGATACTAATACCACTCGGGAGGGAAACGATAATGCGATCAATACAGAGTTCCGACTGATCCAGAAACATATCCGACCTTGATACATGTTTTTCATCAGCGAATGAATTGTGACCTTGTATTAGCAACAACTTTTGTAATAAATGGCAGCAAAGTAATGGAGACTGCTTCGTTTTTCTTTAACAATATCGGGGTTAAGGTGGCTGAAAACAGTTTGGCCAGTTTCTGAGTAGATATCCATCACACAGCTACGAAACTAAAACTTGGCACGACAAAAATACGATAAAAAATAAGGCAACGCAGAATTTTTAAACAAAACTAAAATATTATTTTTACCAAGTTTGCCCAACATCTAGTCACTATAGAGGTTGATAAAATGCTGAGAGCGAAGCGAGCAGCAAGTATATTCGTGCATCGCCGTGTTCAGATACCAGGTTGGTTTGTGGATTTCGTGGACGGATCGGACTTGACAAATCGCCTCGTTTTCACGAGGCTAGCTGGGAGATGATGTCATCTTTTCTGACAACTGAGATGGCCCCGGGAACTAACAGTATAGATAGTATGATGGACTCGCCGACTCGCTCGCTGCTTCGCTGATCAATTTTCGTGTTCTGTCGACTGATTCTGAGGAACAGAAAGAGTCTGCTCGCAGTCTACCGTCCAGGTTGTGTTCGAGGTTTATGTGGATTTATTTTGAGTTTGTAGAAAGAACTTCAAAGCACAAGTGTCGCATTTGTTTTGGATCTACTGATATGCATGATATCATTCGAGATCACGGCTTACTCAACAAAAGTGACAAGATTGAAATCTGACAAAAGAGACTGACTTTGTGATTCATTTTAAATTTACTGAACCTCATTTTTGTAAATAAATGCTTGAACAAACAAATTAATAGATAGAGAAAAAAGAATCGTCTATCACAATCGCGTGAAACTCATGTCATGAAACGTCACGATCTTACTTACATGTGTGCTATGAGCAGTCTTCGCAAAATAGACAAATTTTTGTTTTCGATCTGTTGCGCTACTGTGGAAACGGATCGAATCACGAAGACACCAAGACCTATACTGACTCTTCAATTGTACAAAATCTGGGCTCAAACACTACTTTCATAATTTGCTCTAGTGACCATAAACAATGACTTCAAGTCGAGGTCAATCTCAAATCTCATACATTTGCTATATTTTGGCCCTACTGGCCTCGACTCGAAGTTTTTGTTCATGACCACTGAGGCGTATTATGAAAGTGTCTATTAGCTCTCTATGTACTCGAACATTTCATTAATGCGTTCAGCGCCGTACGTTTTTCTTGAGCCTAGTTTGCCTGGCTCGGATTGCTTACCACTCAAAAGTCTCGCGATATTTTGTGACCTTCTCCAAACCGTCCATGGTCAGGCATGTTAGGCCGTTGGTCTGGTTTCTCGACGTTCTGTTGGAGTACTTTACAGTAGTAGTGTTGTGGTCTGTCACTTGCATATAACTCATTCCAACTGCATGGATTTAGGCTGTACTCGAGGTCAGACACGGACCGTAGCGCGGCTGCCTGTCCGTATATGATTTTGGTTGGACCTTGTGAATTGCCTCTTCATAGTTCAGTACCAGGGTGCTGCAAGGTTCACGATTAACCACACCACTTTTACCTTTAGGATAGGGTCTAGTGATGGGTTTTTGACCTTCAGTTTTCAGCATGATGACTCACTGACTCATTAGGGTCATGTTCATTTATTTAATTACAATAACAATAACATTAATAGTAATAACATTAATAATAATAACATTAATAATAACAATAATAGTAATAATAATAACGATAATGGCAGTTCCTCGAACGATTTTTGTGTGCCTGAGTGTGTTAACAAGTTAAGCGAAAGAATTTAAGGTTATAAGTCAAAACTTAAAGTTTGAAAAACGGCATTCCGGGATAGGAGTGAAAACAATAAATTCGATAAAAAGTCGAGGTCTTTTGACAACAGTGGTACATACAAACTACAGTATACTTCTTCGTATCTTCATTGTATTGTTTCGCTTTAATTTAGTCTTGAATCGCTACCACAGTGTTATGACAAGTTGATGTTCGGGTTCCGGTCAATCTGCATGGCGTGTGATGACCTGCATAAGTAGATAAAAAAAATAGTTTATTGTTCGCCAGAAAAAATATAAGTCTTATTTATAATGTCACTGGCTTAGCAAGCGTTCTTCTGTTCCTCAAAATTTGAATCTCTGATTTTATTGCCCGCGGATAAACGCAAAACCAGTCAAATGATAACAAATTATAACGCAGATCTCTACTAAGTTGATCAGATCTGGTTTTACAATTTCTCTTTTTAAGAAGTTGAGAGCATGCTTGAACCTATTTTACACCTTTTCGTTTTGAACTTTATTTGTTTCTGTGCATCATTATTACAACTGTTAAAAAGCCGGCAAATGGGTACTTTAAAAAGTCCCTTGACAATATTTCTATCACACCCTCTCTTATATTGAGAAAATCTTTATTAAGAAAGTTGAGGCTGAAAATTAAGAACAGAACAGAACAGAATAGAACAGAACAGAACAGAACAGAACAGAACAGAACAGAACAGAACAGAATAGAATAGAATAGATTAAAATAGAATGGAATGGAGTAGAGTAGAGTAGGGTAGAGTAGAGTATAGTAGAGTAGAGTAGAGTAGAGTAGAGTAGAGTAGAGTAGAGTAGAGTAGAGTAGAGTAGAGTAGAGTAGAG